>JZKD02S1645372.1:122025-138790 GCA_000966675.3 Picea glauca
CTTGGAATATGTGTAAATGTAATGAAATCAAAATGTCGAGATAAAAGTCTAACTTGCAGGTATTTGCGAAAGAGGCAAGGATCGCAGACATGGTACACATTGTTGAGCTGGAGGACGACTAGTTGGGAGTCAAGTAAGATGCTAAGGTGACGAATACGATGATGGCTGACATCGGCGAGGAGACCAATGATGGTGGTGTACTTAGCTTGGTTGTTGGTTGCTGAAACCAAACATATGCCGCTGGAGTGGAGCAGTTCATGTGAGGGGGAATAGAGGGCCCAAGCTGCCGAAGCGAGATTTTGTGTCCAACGACTGGCGTCGTTGGCGTAACTGATGTGGTAGGCTGGTGGAGGAAGCATCTGTCAATAACACAAATGATAGTTTAGACCCGAGGTATGGAAAAAAGATTAAAAACACTATAAAATAAATAACCTAATGTAGAATGGCTATGCTCAGGCATAAAATTTCTTTAAGTACAACTCGTTGACAGGTTCTTTGAGAGAGAGGCCCTCGAGGGAAGCCAGGATGTATGCGCCTTTGGTGAGGCAATGTTGGATAATGTAAAGGCCATGCCACAGTGACTCAAATTTTCCATGACCGAGGGTATTTTGAGGGATATCCTAAGCAAGGATGAGGTCACCTTCGTGAAATGAGCGAAGGTTGACATGGTGATCAAAGGTGGCTTTTGACCATTTTTTGGCTGCCTCATTGTTCTGTAATGAAGATCGACAATCTTCATCCAAGGACTCTATGTTCAGCAAACACTGCTCCATTGGAGCAGTGTCGGGTAATAGCTCAATTGCGATGCGTAAGGTGGGAATTTCGCACTCGATAGGAAGAGTGGCCTCGACCCCTTGGACTAGATGAAATGGTGTGAAACCAGTGGTCATTTTCACTGTCGTACATAAGCCCATAGCGCAGAAAATAACATATGATGCCAATTGGTCTTATGTTTGTTAACCAAGCGCTGTAACATGGTCTTGAGGACCTTGTTAACTGCTTCGACTTGTCTGCTGGACTGAGGGTAATATGGTGAGGCAAACTCGTGGGATAATCCTAATAAGGATGAGAGTTCAACGAAAATCTCATTCTCAAAATGTTTCATGTGATTAGAGACTAGTTGGAGTGGTACTCCAAATCGGGATATGACATGATTAAAGAAAAAACGTGTTGCGGTGTCAGTGGTGTTGTTGAAGGTAGGCATGGCTTCAGCCCACTTTGTGAAGTAATGAACTGTGACAATGATGTATTTGTATCCATCGCTGGATGGAGGGTTGCAAGTCATGAAGACGATGCCCCATTTACA
The DNA here is from genome assembly GCA_000966675.3 of Picea glauca. NCBI lineage: Eukaryota > Viridiplantae > Streptophyta > Pinopsida > Pinales > Pinaceae > Picea > Picea glauca. The sequence continues at coordinate 123,332 of JZKD02S1645372.1, forward strand.
AAAGGGGCCTGCAGTAATGACTGGGTGTAGAAGAGCAGGTGGTGCTTTTGCTTTGTTGGCATACAGCTGACATTTATCGCATCACTTCACGGTATGAATGCAATCTTGAAACAATGTAGGCCAAAAGTAACCTACACGGATGATTTTTTGAGTGATGGACATCCCCGAGAGATGGCCCCTGCACGCGTCGTTATGGCAATCGTTTAAGACTCTATCAGCCTCATCAATAGTCAAGCATCGATGGAGTATGGTGTCGAACCCTCATCGATATAAGATATCTCTGATGAGGAGATAGCGGGGGGCCTGGTGGAAAATACGGTGACGATCATCTCGTGAGAGGTGGTTACCAAAATTTTGGGTTCGGAGGTAGGCGTGGAGGTCGTTGTACCAAGGGTCATCCGAAGTGATGTAAAAGAGATGTTCATCGGGGAAGTCGATATTGACGGGGGAACTAGTAGTATCGGAGGGGAAGGATGTGATGAGTTTGGCGAGGACAAGAGCTTTCCTTCTCTTGGGTGTTGAAAATTTGAGATCATACTCCTGAAGGATAACGATCCATCGGGAAAATTTACCATTAATTTGCCGACGACTGAGAAAGTATTGCATGGGGTTGGAATCTAATATGACTTTAGTTGTACGAAGCAGAATGTAATGGCACAGTTTCTGGACTACGAGGACGATTGCAAGGGCTAGTTTCTCTTCGTGATTATACTTCAAGGGTGGCCCTGGGAGGTTTTTACTAATGTATTAAATGACATGCCCATGATCATCATCTCCTATTTGAACGAGAACTCCTGCTATTGAGACAGATGACGCTGATACGTAGAGGATATAGTCACGATTATAGTCGGGTGAACTAATTAAAGGGGCATTGGAGAGTGCCTTTTTAAGATCGTCGAAATATTTTTGGGCATGTTCATCCCAGTGGGATGGGATGTCATGGCGTATTAAGCGAAGGAAACCATGTGCGAGTGGCATAGTCTGGTATAAATCGCCATAAAAATTTAGCTTTTCCTTGTAGACTTTGGAGTTGGCGTAAATTCCAGGGGGGTGGAATTTCTGTGATGGCTGGACTTTGAGGGGATCCACGGTAATACCACTTTGGGAAACGATGAACCTAAGGAGGCACCCGACAGTGATGCAGAACACGCACTGGAGGGGGTTCAAGCGGATGTTGTACTGACGACACCTTTGGAAGATGATTCGTAAATCATCAAGATGCTGAGTGATTTTTTTGGTTCGAGCTGTGAGGTCATCCAAGTATGTGAGGATGATATGAGCCAGACCATGAAAAATGTATGTCATAGCCCATTGGAAAGTTGCGCCAGCATTTTTTAGGCCAAAAGGCATGACATGATATGAAAAAGTACCCCAAGGAGTGGTGAATGCGGTCTTGTATTGATCGGTTGGATGGATTTGGATTTGGTTATAGCCATAGAAACTGTCCATGAAGGATAAAGCCTTGTGGTCTGCACAGTCATCGATAATTTGATTGATGAAAGGAATTGGAAATTTGTCTTTGGGATAGGTGTGATTGAGATCGTGAAAGTTCATGCATACACGGATAGTGCCCTGTTTTTTGTTAATGGGTACAAGGTTGGAGACCCATGAGGTATAGGCGATGGGTAGATGAACCCAACAATGCGTAATTTGTCAATCTTGACTTTGATGGCCGCTGATTTGGATGGGTGTAGCGGTTGTTGTTTTTGGCTAACCAGTGTGATATCAGGTCAGGTGTCTATGAGATGTTTGACAATAGAGGGATCAAGGCCAGGAATCTTTGTGTATGACCAGGCAAAAATATCCCAGTATTCTTTGAAGAGGGTTTTGTAGGCAGTGATTTCTTGAGGAGTGCATGCAGCGCCAATGGTGATTTCCTCAATGACTCCATTTTTGATGGAAATATCGATTTTGATGGAAGGGTAAATGTTGGCCATATTGCCTTCTTCAAAAGCGTTAGGGGCAGGGATGGGGTTGTTGAACCAGATGATATGCCCTTATGGGATAAAATCCTTGGTTTCGACTGCATATATGGGGTGTTGGTTAGGAGGTGTGGAGGCTTCCTGTGAAAGGAAGAGAGCTTTGTGGTGTAGTGCATCCCATGGGTAGTCGGGGGTGGTTAATTCCTCGAGTATGTACTCATCACAGTGGAGTTGTCGGGAATACAAGGGATCTAAAAGATTGATATCAGTGACTGTCACCGTGTGGTTATCTTCTAGTGGTGAAGAATAAGGAGGGATGACGCAATGAGATTGTGATGGTTCGCTCGTCATAAACCAAATATCGAGATACTGAGGGTTATAAATGGTAGTTGGGCATAAAATTTCTGTGGGGAAATGAACTGGAGAATTGGGGGGATTTGGGGGTAAATCCTCGTATAAGTCATCCAAAAACCATGGAGGAATAGGGAGTGCTTCTGGTTCAAGAGAAATAATATGAAGAATCTCTAGTGATGGTGTAAGGTTAATCATTGATTCTGTAGGGGGTGCAAGAGTTTGAATCAAGGTCACTTGGTGTTGCCTATATTCAATGATCATAGGACATTGATATGTGAAATGATCTAAGGATTCACAGGGAGAGAAAGGGCATCGCATACGTTCATTGACTAAATTCATGACATAATGGATGTCAGTGATGTTTGGTGGGGATGATGTAGCTGGATTAGGTTCGTGCTGGAAGCTTTAACATACTGCTACTAATGTCTGTCTGAATTGAGGTAGCGCTGGGAAATGGTGTGTATAATGGCCATATTCTAAACATATGGAGCAAGAAAATTTGGTTCGCAGACTATTGCTACTTATGTTAGGGTAGGTAGCGGCAGTACTTGATAAAGTGACGAATGGTGATGGTGTTTGATTGAGTTGAATTAGGTTATGTAACTCGGGTACAGATGGGCATTTGTTGGTTCGGTGTCCATGTTTCTCGCATAGCGCGCAAGGAGGTTGGATGCATGGGGGAAGTGGAGTTGTGGGATCCTTCTTCTTTCTCTTGCCCCCAGCTGTGGCAGGGGGGTTAGTGAGTGGGGGTGTAGGGGGTATGGTGGGAGTGAGTATGGGAATCTGCATCAAGATTCCTTCTTTTGGGGGGAGGGATGGTTGAGGAACCATCTCTGGTGGATGGATATACCATACTGGAATTTCCAACACCATGTTTGGAAGCATAAGTGTTGTGGTTATTTGGAAAGCTTGTATGCCTAGTGGAGGGTAAGAGAAGGGGATTTGAGTAATGGCTTGGGGAATTGTTTCCCAAACTGGGATGTGGCCTTGGGGTGAGGTGAAATCATGAACTAGTGGATTCGACGAGTTCGCAAGAGGCTCCTAAGGGAGGGGCTCTGCAACTAGTGGGACGTTAGATATAAGAGAAGCCTCGCTGGGAGGAAGGGTATCCTCAATGTCAGTTTCTTTGGACGAGATGACACATACCTGATTGGAAGGATGAATGAGTGGTGGTGCACCATGGTAAGTTCCTAATAAGGATGGGTCTTTGAAAATTTCAGGCCCCATTTCAATGAGTGGGTACGTCTCATGATTATAATGGACAAAAGGGAAAATGTTATCGATGTTGGCGGAAGGGTTAGGCTCATAATATGAAACTTGATCAATGGTAATGATTTTCCCATTATGGGGGAACATCATGGTTCGAAAGACAGAAGAGGCAAATGCCTTCATAGCATACATGTAGCTATGACCGAACAAGATACTGTAATCGAGTGGGGCATCGATAAATTTGATGTCAATGAGAATGGTCTTGCCCCCGAGTTCTATAGGGACATTTTGGAAGAGCCCTTCGAGAGAAGATTTGTAATTTGGTATGAGTCCTGAAAGCTGAAAGAGCATGAAAGGAATTATTCCACTCACGATTTAGATCTAGCAGCAATCGTCCACGCCTTGAGGAAATGGAGACATTACCTCATGGGAAAAATATTCGAGTTGAGAACAGACCATAACGGTCTGAAGTATTTATTTAATCAGCTGAATTTAAATGCCATGCAAATCAGATGGCTGGAGTTTATGTGCGAATATGACTTTGATATCAAGCATATCAAAGGGAAAGAAAATAAGGTGGATGATGCACTCAGCAGAAAAGTGCACGAATTACATGCTACAACCATTAGCATGTACAGGACTGATATTAAAGACAGAATTTTGGAAGCTGCAAATGTTGATTTGCAGTACAGAGGTTTAGTAGCAAAGATACAGTGGTGTGAGAGACCATAGACCAAGGAAAGTTACACCTTGGGAACTGATGGCTTACTTCTGTATAAAAACAAAGTGTATGTACCCAATGTCCAAGAAATGAAGTTGGCAATTCTAAAAGAAATGCATAACGTGGCTTATGATGGACATCCTGGATATCAAAAGACTGTGGCAGCAGTCAAAAGCCATTATTTTTGGCCGGGTATGAAGAAAGAAATTGTTGAATACATTGCCAGATGTATGGAGTGCCAGAAGGTTAAGGCTGAGCACAGGCACCCAACAGGGTTACTACAGCCTTTACCCATTCCTGAATGGAAATGGAATGTGGTAACAATGGATTTTATCACCGGACTACCTAGAACAAGCAAGCAACATGATTCAATCATGGTGGTGGTGGACAAGCTTACTAAATCTACCCATTTTATTCCACTAAAAACCACCCACAGGGCAGCTGATGTTGCTGATATATTTTTAAAAGAAGTTGCACGCTTGCACAGAATTCCTAAGACAATTGTGTCTGATAGGGACCCGAAATTCACCTCGAATTTTTGGAAAGGACTGTTCAAGGGATTCAGAACGAATCTGAACTTTAGTACAGCGTATCATCCTGAGTCTGATGGTCAGACAGAAAGGGTGAACAGAGTAATAGAAGACATACTAAGAATGTATGTGATGGATAAACCATCAAGGTGGGAAGACTACCTGCATTTAGTAGAATTTGCGTACAATAATGGGTATCATACATCGTTGAAGATGAGCCCATTCGAAGCACTTTATGGAAGAAAATGAAACACACCAGTATGCTGGGATAATCCAGTTGACAGAGCAATGATTGGGCCTGAGCTGCTCAAAGAGATGGAAGAACAAATGATAAGGATTAAACAGAATCTGAAAGCTGCCCAAGATAGGCAGAAAAGTTACGCTGACAGTAACATAACCCATAGAGAATTCAAAGTGGGTGACCATGTTTTCCTGAAAGTGAAGACTAACAGGAGTTCCCTAAAGTTGGGAAGTTGCGCCAAATTGGTAGCAAGATTTTGTGGGCCATTTGAGATCCTGGAAAGGATTGGGCTAGTTGCATACATGATTGCATTACCTGCATCTATGACTGTACATAATGTGTTTCATGTTTCACTGCTTAAGAAATATGTACATGATGCTAATCATGTTATTGATTGGAATGTGATTTAGGTGGAACCAGAGGGTGTCCTACAAGTGCATCCTGTGCGCATATTGGACAAGAAAAGAAAACAGCTCCGGAATCGAGCTATAGAGCTTGTGAAGGTCCAGTGGACTTGGTACGGTCCTGAGGACATGACATGGGAGCATGCATATGCTATGTGGGCAGAGTACCTGCATATTTCTGAAAATTTTGAAAGGCTTGTAGAGACAGTGTAAGTTGCACCGAGGACAGTGAAAAAATAAGGGGAGGGGGATTGTAGTGTCCCCAAGGCCGAGCCCTATCATAAATCATGTTCTGAAAGGAATTGTAATTATTTTTTATAGGCTGGTGAGCCAAGTTTTTTATAAGCTGGTGGCTTATGTGTTTGTTAGGCTAGGGAGCCTAAGTGTTAAAGGCCAGGAGCCTGCTATTGTATATGTAATCATGCAGAACAATTAATAAAAATTTGTAAACACTGCCAGGTACAAACCGAACACGATGAATGAGTGAAGGGGGACTGATCTTCCACAGAGAAGGCAAGGGATTAGGGGCTGGAAGGTGGGAAAAGGGGATAAGTGTTAAGCCTAATGGGCTTCAACATTGGGAATAATATTTTAATATTATTTCGAAAAGGCATGAGCATTTCATGTTTTATCCTAAGTTCCTAACCATGAGGAAGGGGATGTGTGCTGGGTAAACGCTTGCAGTTTCTAGGGTGACAAGTGTCAGCTCCGACCCATGAAAATAAAATGGCGAAGATGAGCCGTGATGGGGGTGCTCCTCCATTCCACCCAACGGCTTGAGTGCGTACGACCTCAGAGTGGTACGAAAGATCCAACCTCTGCAGAAAAACCTCATACATCTTCTGAACTGAAAAACCTGTGTTCGTCTGGAGAATCCATGTGTATCCTCTATCTGAGATCGATCCTGTGTGTGGGGTCTCTATCCCGAAGTCGTGACCGTGAGCCATTCAACCATTATTGAGCCTGCAGGAAAGCCACGTCAATTTTCCCTGTTGATTGTTGTGGCCACGTAGTGCTGGACTGTGTGTGGCTTTTTGGCCAGTGGAGCAACACTCTCTCCAGGAGAGAGAGTGTACAGAGGAGGGAGAGAACTCCTGGAAGGAACCTTGTAGCTGCCATGGAGCCCAGAGACTTTCGGTCCGGCCTGTTGCTGTAACCCAAGGTAAGGGAGGATAGTAGCCGAAGGACTGTCCAGGTGATAGAGAAGGTGTATACTCCTAGGGTGGAACAGGCATGTGGGGAATGAGGGTATGTGGGCAGTGAGTGTGAGAGGTTCCTAGGAGAGAATCCCATCCTTGTGTCTGTGTGTTGTTTCCCTGTAACCTCAGCCTAGCCTAGGATTCCTTGTCTTGGGGTTGAGCTTCGTCCCAGCTCGGGGGTGACCCACTATTGAGCTGATGAGCAGTGTGGTCTAAGGCTGGGAGGTTCATGGAAGGCCAGCACTTGGTTGGTGGAATCTACCAATGTTCAAAGATAAGTACGAGATGATGCTTTAATTATGTTTCTGTATCTCTGTGTATTATAATCATCATGTATCCTGCTGTGTATATGAATTGATGTTAAATAGTATTGATTGTTGATGATGGCAGTAAATTGTATGATTACTCTATGTTGAATGTGTTTAACTTGTTTTGAATGCATGTGATTAATTGTGAGTGAGAATGTTGTTATTCCGCGTAGTAACACCTACACAGTAGTGAGTGAAAAGTGGTGCTACCATTTTTTCCCTCTTTGGGTTTCCAAATAAAAACACTGGTGTACTATGTATGTGTATGATTACACATTTTTTCATTGCTTATTTACTCAACAATTATTGGATGATAATTCTACATTGATGTAACAATTGCATTATATGGTTAAAAAAGATTAAATTGCTCTATTACTGATTCACCCCCCCCCTAGTAATCCAACAATTGGTATCAGAGCGGGTTCCTTCAGAAATCAATTTAGCCACTGAAAGGAAGATCATGGAGAGAAAAATATTGTATAAAAATGGAATACCACAGTTTCATGGACAAAAGTATGCATTTTGGAGTATAAGGATGAAGACATATATACAGGCACAAGGATTTGAAATTTGGCAATCAATTGTAGATGGATACATAGTACCAACAGTTCTGCCAACAAATGACAAAGTAGTGAAACTCGGTTAGATAACTCCAAAGCCACAAATGCACTTCTGAATGGTCTTAGTGAAACGGTATTCACCAAAGTTGCACATTGTAAATCCGCTAAAGAGATTTGGGACAAACTTCAAAATATTTATGAAGGAGATTAAAAAGTCAAAGCAACAAAACTTCAAAATTACAGAGGTCAGTTCGAACAACTTAAGATGAAGGAATATAAGAATATTGCAGCTTACTTTTTACAAGTTGATGAAACAATAAATGAAATCATAAGATTGGGAGAAGAAATCAAAGAATCTGTAATTGCTCAAAAGGTACTAAGATATCTTCCTATGAGATTTGACCCTAATATATCATCAGTAGAAGAAAGAGCAGAGTTGAACTTAATAAGCATGGATGAATTACATGGAATATTCACAACATATGATATGAGAACTGAACAGGAAAATCCAGATACAAAAGAATCAACCTTCAAAGCATCCAAAAAGTCAAAGCAAAAATAAAAAGAACTTAGCAGTAGCAGTGACGTCTCGGAAGATGATGAAGAAGTGGACAACTTTTTCAAAAGATTCAACAAAGGAACCAACAGAAGGTATAGAGGTAAGATTCCTTTGATTTGTTTTAATTGTGATGGTATTCGTCATTTTGATAACAAATGCCCTCATAAGAAAAAGAGAAATGATGAAGGTTACTCAAATAACAAACAAACATATAAAGGAAAAAAAACCACAAAGAAAGTTTTCAAGAAAATCTTATGCACCAAAGAAGACATATCATCATTAGATGAAGATGAAGTCAGTAACAGTGAGACATAAAGAGTTCTATTCATGGCAGTAGAAGACTCTAATAAAGAAGACTCCGAAGAAGAATATGAAGAAGTCGAAGAAGAATATAAAGAGGCAAAAGTTGACTAGCGAGAATAATTGATGTGTGTCATGGAAGTTATCAAAAGAGAAAAGAAGAAAAACAAGAAACTTCAAGAGGAACTAGACAAGAAATAAGACACTCAAGAACTAGAACAAATGATCACAAATTTGAATTTTCAAATAGAAGAAGATAAAAGAATTGAAGAAACACTCAAAGAACAACTAGAAGAAAAAGACAGGATCATTGGAAATTTGGAAGCATAGATTGTCACATTAAGAAAGTATGTTCAAAAGAAAAATATGCAGAACAACTCAAAAGTTTTGGATGACATTATGAACAATCAAAACCCTCATCATGACAAGTCCAGACTTGGATACAATCAGACAGAAAAGGGATCAAGCTCCAAAACAATAGAGCAAGAAACATAGGCAAAAAGCTATGCAGAAACAATGAAAGGGGATAGGAAGATCTACAAGGAATATTATAGGGACACTCCTCCACCGAGAAGATTCATATTTCAGAATCACCTACTGAAAAATAGGCCTCAGGAAGAAGAAGAATTCATAAGAGTGTCTCCTTTCAAAAGATCTTCAAATCCCAGGTATCAAACTATCTTTTTTGGTTTATGTTATGCATGTAATAATTTTGGACATAAAGTTGTTAATTGTAGAGCTAACAATAGGAACATAAACAACTTTGAAAGTCATACACAAAAGGGTTATCCAAGAAGGCCTAGTGAAACACAGAGAAGAAGTTACAACATGTTTGAATCCTTGAGAACTAAAGTGGAATGTTACAAATGTAACAACTTTGGACACATGGCCAAAGATTGCAAAATGACATTCCCTCCTAGAGAACCACAACAGAATAACAACAATCACAGACAGGAACCTCAAAAAAGGACATGGATAAGAAAGCAGAATCAGTATAGCAATGAAGAATGCACACTCACTCTACAAGCTAAGAAGAAGAAACGTGGTTGTTATGTTGACACTGGCTATTCAAAACACATGATAGGTGATAGAGACATGTTCCTTACTTTAAGAAAGGAAAGAGATGGATCAATCTCCTTCGGAAATGATGATTCAACTAAAATCATTGGAAAAGGAATTGGGAACAAGAATACAATGGAAAAAATGTTCTAGTAGTAAAAGATATGAAAAATAATCTTCTAAGTGTGAGTCAAATGTGTAACCAAGGTCATAAAGTTACTTTCTATTTACAAAAGTGTGAGATAAGAAAAGAAGGTTCAGGAAAATTGATTGCTACAGTTGCGAGAACTTCAAGCAACATATATGTGTTAAGTAAAATTGGAAATGAAAAGTGTTGTCTAGGAAAGGAAGATGAAATTTGGCTATGGCATAGAAGAATGGGTCACATACATTTTGATAACCTTGTCAAAGTTATCAAAAGAGAATCATTCAGAGAAATGCCCCAGATCACGAAACCAACCAACACTTTATGCAAGCATTGTCAACAAGGAAAGCAAACAAATACCAAATTCAAATCAAATGAATATTCAATGACAAGACCATTGGAAATTGTGCATACTGATCTAGTTGGACCAACTACAACAAAGGGTTTAAAAGGTGATAAATACTTTATGTTATTAGTTGATGATTATACAAGAATGACTGCAGTTTTCTTTCTTGAGAATAATTCAAAAGCTTTTGAAAACTTCGAGATCTACAAGGAAATTGTTGAAAATGAAATGGATTCAAAAATCAAATGCTTGAGATATGATAATGGAGGAGAGTTCACTTCAAAGGAATTTATTGACTACTGCAGCAGTCATGGAATAAAAAGACAATTCTCTGTTGCTAGGACACCTCAAGAGAATGGAGTTGTTGAAAGAAAGAACAGGACAGTACAAGAAATGGCTCGAACAATGCTAATGGATTCCAAATTGATAGATGTTTTTTGGACACATGCATTGCATATAGAAGTTCACATTCAAAACAGCGTAATTCTCAGAAAAAACACTGACAAAACTCCCTACGAGCTATGGAAAGGAAGATCAACAAATGTGAATCACTTTAGAGTTTTTGGGAGCAAATGCTACATCAAAAGAGAAGATGGAAGAATGGAAAAGTTTGACTCTCGTGTGGACAAAGGAGTACTTTTTGTTTACTCAAGTACAAGTAAATCATACAAATGTTACAACCTGAGATGAAATAGGTAGACAAGAATTAAAGGAAGAAGAAAATTAATCAATGGAACAACTTTATGAAGAAGAACTAGAAGATGAAAAGGAAGTAGAAGGGAAAGATGAAGAAGATCCGACAGAAGCAGAAGAGAAAGTTCAGCAAGTGCCTCCAAAGACACCTAGTAGAAGAGTATAGAAGAATCATCCTTCAGATTAGATTATCGGAAACAAAGATGTAGGAGTTGAGAATAGAAGAAGAATCCATTCACCAGAACAAATGCACCTAGCACTCTCATCTACGATTGAACCAACTTGTTTTGAAGAGGACAACAAGGATGACTTTTAGAATAAGGCCATGGATGAAGAATTGGATCAAATAGAGAAAAATGATACTTGGGAATTGGTTCCAAGACCAAAGGATAAGAATGTGATCAACACAAAGTGGGTATACAGGAATAAATTGAATGAAGACGGACAGGTTACAAGGAACAAAGCTAGATTGGTATGTAAAGGATATGCATAGGTTGAAGGAATCGAGTTTGAAGAGAAATTTTCCCCAATTGCCAGAATGGAAGCAATACGATTAGTTTTATCTTATGCATGCTCCAAAAATATTAAAGTTTATCAGATGGACGTAAAATCATCTTTTTTGGATGGGGAACTTGAAGAAGAAGTCTACATTGAACAACCAATAGGATTTCAGTTGTCAGAGAACGTAGATTATGTGTGTAAATTAAATAAGGCCTTGTATGGTCTAAAATAGGCTCCTAAAGCATGGTACTCTAGACTAGATAAATATCTACAACAAGTAGGGTTCAGAAAAGGAAGTGCAGACAACAACCTCTACATCAAGGTAAGCCAAGATAGTATTTTATTAATATAAGTTTATTTTGATGATATTATTTTTGGTAGTGATGATTGTAGGTTAAGCCGAAATTTGCAAAGGATATGCAGAATGAATTTGAAATGTCATTACTTGGAGAACTATCCTTCTTTTTGGGACTTTAGATACGTCAAAGCCACCAAGGAATTTTTATTTCTCAAACCAAGTGTATCAGAGAAATGCTAAAGAGGTTTAGAATGGAATATTGCAAACCAGTTATCACTCCCATGCAAACCAGTTGCAAGTTAAGCAAAGATGATGATTCAAAGTCTATAGATTAGAGGAAATACAGGTCAATGATTGGTAACCTACTATATGTGACGACATCCAGACCAGATGTAATGCAAGCAATCGGACAGGTGGCATGATTTCAAGCAGCACCAAAGGAATCACATGTATTAGCAATGAAGAGGATTTCCAGATATCTCAAAGGAACAAAAGAGTTTGTATTATGGCATCCAAAAGGAAAGGATCTATCGCTTATTGCCTACACAAATGCAGATTGGGCAGTTTGTATTGATGATCGACGAAGCACTAGTGGAACAATGTTCTACTTAGGTGAGTGTTTAGTATCATGGCTAAGCAAGAAACAATCATCAGTATCTTTAACTACAACCGAGATAGATTATATTTCAACAACAACATGTTGTACATGAGTTCTTTGGTTGAAACAAACTCTGACAGATATACAGGTTGAGTATGATGAGCCCATTCCAATCTATTGTGATAATACAAGTGCCATCAGTATCTCAAAGAACCTGGTGATGCACTCCAAGCAAAGCACAGTCCAATCAAGTGTCACTTTCTATGGGAACAGGTTGCATAAAAGAACATCAAAGTTGAGTATGTGGGCACAAAAGAACAAGTGGCAGAAATCTTTGCAAAACCACTTCCACGGGAATCCTTTGAGTATCTTCGCCAGAGACTCATAGTTATTTCTACTCCAAAATGAATTATTTTGAATGCTTATCTTATATGTCTTAGATGTACACGACGAAGAACCATAAAGAGGACATTTCAGTCAGGGGGAGAAGACCCGAATGGAAAGATACCTTTGCCATTGATGACAAAGGGGGAGATATTTATCATATGCAGAGGACAGAAGCATGGTTCCAGGGGGAGAAATGGTCATAGAGATGCAGATGACAGAGGCATGGTTCCAGGGGGAGCATGAGTGATATGATTTCAGTATTGAATCAGAGTGTTTCCATCAATGCCAAAGGAGGATATTGTTGATTAAGGTTGGTTGTCATTGATGTCAACCCTTGAAGAAATCTTGGTAGCACAAAGGTTTGGGTAATGGAACCAAGTTTGTTTGATGTAAAGATGACTCATTATTGTCTTGTCATGGTTGATAAGAAGTAAAATTGGATGAACTCCAAAGTGGTCCCCTTATGGTGAAAGCGCTCACGGGAAGATGCTTTGTAGATTGATTTATCCTAGAAGTATGGTTAGAGAACCCATGCTTAATTCTAGAATAATGAGATGAAGGTTAGTAAATTTTTCAATGAAACTATCCTAGATGGATAATACTTGTCATGTCATTTCCAGTGGTATGTGGAACGTCACATAACTCCTCGGGGTTAGAGAGTTATGGCCATATGAATTTGAAGAACCCTCATGAGTCATATAGAAGCCCCCAAAAGTCAAGTGTTTGCAAAAGAAATTATTTAAATAATAAAGTAAATGTAGAACTCCATAAAATAAGGAAAGTGTAATGCTACATGAAAGTATAAATAAGAGGAAAATCTCTCTCTTTTAATCACACTTGAATATCATTGAATATCTATTTTTGTGAAAGGTTATTTGGGCATGTATTATTGATAGAGAAAATTTGTAGCAGAAAAAGTGCGACAGAAAAAGTGTGGCAGAAAACGTGCGTCGGTAAACAGTGGCAGAAAAAGTGTGGTAGGAAAAGTGTAGTAGAAAAAGTGCGGCAGAAAAAGTGCGGCAAAAAAGTGCGACAGAAAAATCGCAACAGAAAAATCACGATAGAAAAAGTGCGGCAGAAAAAGTGCAACAGAAAAATCACGCCAAAAAATTGCGGTAGAAAAAGTGCGGCAGAAAAATCACTGTAGAAAAAGTGCGGTAGAAAAAATGCGACAGAAAAATCGCGACAAAAAAGTGCAGTAGAAAAATCATGGTAGAAAAATCGTGGTAGCAACACGGTTGGGTTCTATTTATGACAGATATGACACATATTGTTTGAGGTATGTTTTGTGAGCTAGGGTTTATCTCTTGAGATGGTATTGGATGTTCAATATTGCTACATATATCAGATTTGTTGAGGGATATAGTTGGTATTTGGCATATGGGTATTGGTATTTTGGTTGTGATGTGTTGTTGAAGTTGTTGGTTTAGCTTGAGGTTGCACAACAGTGAGGTTGTGGCACATGGTTTGATGTAAGGGTTTATGGTATTTGGTTTATGGATAGAGTGATGAATTGTCAGATAACTTTTGATGGTTATATTGGTGTATGGATTTGGTATATGGTTGAGGTACATTTTGGTTACATGGTTGAGAAAAGTAGTTGATGAGTTGGCACATACATGAGGTGTATAGTTTATGAGTTGGCACATACATGAGGTGTATAGTTGATGAGTTGGCACATACATGAGGTGTATAGTTGATGATGTTGGTACATCTTGATGAGTCAAGGTTGATGCATGGTACATGTTGGTTCAGGTTATTCGTACAGGTTGTTTGGTGCAATTTGATTGGTATAGATTGACAATGATAGGTTGACAGTGGCAGTGGTTGATTCAGTGACAGTGACAGGTTGTCTACATTTGGCATTTATATTTCAAGGCGGTTGGACGGGGGAAGGACAGGTGGTTTTAGCCACCTTCTGGTTGTAGCCGAAGAACTTAGGGGGTTGTAGCATCCTTCTGGTTGTAGCCAGATAATTGGGGAGTTTGAGCTTCCCTCAGGTTGTAGCTTGAGAAACTAGGGGTTTAGAACCTCCTTCCAGTTGCAGCTGGAAAAAAAAGGAAGATGGTGCTTCTAATGAATGTAATTATTCAAGACATATAAGAAAAAGTATTATGTGGTTTTCTTTCGCTTTGGGCTTCCACATAAAAACACTGGTGTACTATGTATGTGTATGATTTCTCATTTGTTCATTGTTTATTTACTCTGCAATTATTGGATGATAATGCTACACTGATGTAACACTTGCATTATATGGTTAAAAAGGATTAATTTGATCTATTATTGATTCCCCCCCCCCCCTCTCAGTAATCCAACACCTCAAATATTGAAACGACACTCACCATAATACTTGACTTGTACCTCATCGAGCAAGGCCCATTGCCTCTCAAAATTCAGTTGGTGTGGTGGATGCTATCTAAAAATCTATGACCTTTGTGGTGGTGAGAAGGGTCTCCATCTACACAAAAGAATACTGCTAGTCATGCAGTCTCTTGACACTCCATATCTACAACCCGAGGTCCTCGAGACATAATCTCCTTAGTTATCCTACAAAATGGGGATAATACCTATCAACAAAATTGGTGCTAGAAGGAGGGCCCATATTTTTATGCGTGATTTAGTTCCCAAGACCATGTCATCTACAAACAACCCATATTCAAACATTGAAGTTTCAATTCTTGAATCATCTCTTGGACTTTTATATATAAAATATTTGGAAAACCTTGAACAAAACCTAGATATTAAATTTCCATATGTAGTATCTAATGAGGTGGTAAAATATTTTAGATGAATAACTGACGCATATGAAAAAAAGATTGGTGCCTTTTCTATGGCCCTGTTACTTCCTCAAAGAAGGAATAACACACAAAAAATTACTCAAATAGGGAATAAAACCTAGTTCACACTATGGAGGACTTAGTTGAGTTGTCACTCCAAGAAATTTCACAACCTGTGAACATAATTCCTCCAACTCTTAATCCTACAACATCATCACAAGAGACTAAGCATTTTGAAAGTCAATCAAAATTGGAATCCAACTCAGAAGAATTAAATGCTAATTCACAATTATTAGATAATGGAAACAACCGAAACCATAATCAACCATAGCTAGCTTGAGATTATTT
>JZKD02S1645372.1:140790-151683 GCA_000966675.3 Picea glauca
TGGATGTATGATGACCTAGAAACATATGACTCTTGTATCAATCAACACACAATCCCTATGAAGAAGAATGTCATTCCCTTCTAGAAAAAATTATGAAAAATACATCCTTCTCTAAAGCCCCAAGTGTAGAAGGAGCTCAGAAAGATACTAAAGGTAAAATCGTTTTCCAATTTCAACACTCAACTTGGGTGGCCAATATGGTGCCAGTTAGGAAAAATAATTTCAAAATTCACTTGTGTGTCAATTTTTGGAACTTGAACATAAAAACACAACTATTTGGTCCCAACAATGGATTAAATCATGCATCTTGTATTAGGATCTGGAATGTTTTTCTTACTTGATGGATTTTTAGGATACAATTAGTTTTTATTAACTAAGGAAGACATGCTTAAAACTACATCCAGAATAAAATGAAGAACTTTGGCCTGCGAAAGAATGCATTTTGGTCTCACTAATGCGAGAGCTACCTTCTAGAGAGAAATGTGTCGGATTTTCATTAGTTTTGTTAACATTATATTTACCATAGTATTTTAATCTTCTTTTAACATTCAATAATCATATACTAAATTATATAAGCTATAGATAAGCTAGCACAAGATTACACAAATATTTATCCTGGGAAAGCCCCAAAGTCGAGGAAAAAAACAACCAACTTTTCTTAGAGATAATATTCCAATACAATCATGAACATGATTTAATCACAATAGAAAACCAACAATGAAGAACCAAATACTTATCTCTTCTTCTTTTCAAACCCTAGCAAGGGTAGACAATTGAGTCACCACAAAACTGGTGCAAAATAGGTGCATCACTAGCACACCGCAAAACTAGCACAACTGGTAACTGCAATTTCACTTGCTACTACAACGACAACTACAACTGCTAATGCAATTTGCACAAAGCAACTGAGAAGCACCGCACAACCTTAGTGCAACTCTTCCATGTTGATGTTTTTATGTTTTTTCCAACAGTTAAAGTATTATATTATTTTATTGTTATTTAATATGTTAAGGGATAACAATTGAAAGATATATATCCACAGAACAATAAGATATATCCTCAGGGAAACCCTCAAGGGGAAGAAAACCTTTCAAACTTTCCTCAGTATATATTCCTCCAACATGTACAATGTCATACAATGCTCTTTCACGAAATCAAGACAAAAGAGACCCAGACACAAACCAAGAATAGCCTCCTAGATAAGTGTGCACTACTCTATTGTAGTTATGTTCGATGAATGATCTCAAAATGACTCGATATAACCTTTATTTATACTCTAAAATACCTAAAAGACATGACTTGTCAATAAACCATTTCATAATTAAATTTAGGAATAACTTCTGAAATTACATCAAATCTCAACACTCCCTCTTAATGAGGAAGGTATTATTTCCGGCACAGACTCTAACACTGTCACCATCCACACAAGCTCATGACCATTTATTGTCGTACACATGAATCTATACATCATAGGAAATCCATAGTGACTTCACAACATGCATCTAGGGTCAGAGGGTAGCTCTATAATAGATACAACATGTCATCATGATACTATCCAGTTTCCTGCAAAAAACTCGGATATCTTATGCATGACATCCAATACCCTACGATAAAATTTGTACCTCTCTCTTCAGCATGCATCCAGGGCTGGTGGGTATCTCTCCAATAGATACAACATGTCATTATGAAATCCACTACCCTGCTATAAAAACTAAATCCATCACTCCCTCTAAAGAAGGACTACATCAAGCTTGTCCCTGAAGTACTCGAACTTCATCCTTGACAGCGGATTTGTCAACACATCTACAACCTGCTCATCGATAGCCACATATTGGAGCCTCACTACTCCCTATTGCACCATATCCCTGATATAGTGATACATGATTTCGATATGCTTCGACTTATCATGAAAAATAGGGTTCTATGAAAATTTTATATAACTCTGGTTGTCGCACAAGATACAAGTTGCCTCCATCGCAATATCGAATAATCCAGTCAGCAATTTATGAATCCACACTACTATACGACTTGTTGCACATGCTTCCACATACTCTGCCTCAACCATACTGATTGCTATACATGACTGCTTCTTACTGATCCAATCTGAATCTTAATATCCAAGTTGAATGATCTCACTGTATGCAACATACTTGATCCCATAATCCATTGTACCTTTAAGGTACCTCATCACATGTTTCATTGTAATCATGTGAACATGTCTGGGGTCAACCATGTACTAACTCAGGGTGTTCACAATAAAACATATATATGGTCGTTTATTCATCAAATACATCAATGATCCAATCATCTTCCTGTATAATGTTTCATCCACAAACTTTAAAGTCATATCATCCAACAAATTCATATTTGATGCCATCGGTTTACAGTCCAACATCTTAAACATCTTCAGGATATCCACATCATATTTTCCCTGATTTAGGAAGATCTCATTCTTCCTCTGCCATACCTCTAGACCCAAAAAGTAGTGCATCAAACCTAGGTATTTCATTTCGAACTCTGTAACAAATTTCCTCTTACACTCAGTGATGAGCTTCTCCACTCCTGTTAAGAACAATTCATCCACTTATAGTAGTAATATCACTTGTCTATCATCCTCAACCTTGAAGTAAAGGTTAGAATCTACACTTCCCTTAGTAAATCCCAAGCTCATCAGAAAACCATCAATTCGACCATACCATGCTCTCGGTGCCTTCTTCAATTGATATAATGCCTTCTTTAACCTGCACATATGTGTCTCCCTATCATTTGTCTCAAATCCTCGTGGTTGTTCCATATAAACCTCTTCTTCTATTACCCCATTCAAAAATGTCATCTTCACGTCCATCTGATGAACCTTCCATTTCATCATAGTATCTATTGAAAGAACATCCCTTATTGAAGTATACCTTTCCACAGGAGAAAAATTATCCTCATAGTCAATTCCTTCCTTCTGAGAAAATCCTCGTGCTACAAATATAGCCTTGTATTTATCAATGCTTCCATCTACAACATACTTTGTCTTGAATATCCACTTGGATCTCACAACTGACTTTTCCCTGGGTCTGGGAACCACATCCCAAACGTCATTCTTCACTATTGACAGGTATTCCTCGACCATAGAATCCTTCCATTCTTTCTTTCTTCCAACTTCTGCATAGCTGGCAGGCTCTCCATCAATGATATCACACAATAATTCCACATAGTCGAGATATGATTTTGGTTTCTTGAATTTCCTAGATGATCCATCCTGGGCACCATATCTCTTTGCATCTTTGATGGCCTCATGTTCCCAGGATAGTCTTCTCTTTTGTGTAGAATTATCCAAAGGCCTCTATGGCTTGGCCATATCATGATCCTCGGGAATGGATTCCTCTACTTCCACTTCTCTTGTCTCCAAGGATCTAGGAAATCCATTCTCTTTGTCATGATATTCCTCTGCACGACCCTTCTTTGACTTGTAAAACGATACATCCTCATCGAAGGTGAAATCCATGATAATATTGATATTATGGTGACTGAGAATGTATACTCTGTAGGCCCTCGATGTGTCACTGTACCCAAAAAATGTACCTTTATTTCCAGATGGGTCCAACTTTGTTCTCTTGTCTTTGGGGACATGCACATATACATGAAAACCAAATATCCTCAGGTGGCTAACCTCTGGCTTATCTCCTAGAAACATTTCCTCTAGTGTCTTTTTTTCAAGAACTCGATGGGGACTTCTGTTCTGCACTTACACATCTATCATCTCAACTTTTTCCCATAGATACATAGGTAAATCTTGATGATAGATCATGGCCTTCACTGCTTCCATAATCATTTGATTCTTTCTCTTTTCCACTCCATTTTGTTTTGAATTATAGGGAGTAGAGAGCTCCCTCTTAATCCCATTTTCTTTGCAGAAATATGAGAATTAATCTGAGATGAATTATCCTCCATTGTATGATCTCAACATCTTTATCTTCCTTTCTGTTAGGTTTTCTACTAGCACCTTGAATTCCTTGAACTTACCAAATACTTCACCTTTTGAATTCAAGAAGTAAATCCAAGTTTTGTGTGAGTAATCATCAATAAAAGATACATAATATATGTACCCACCGAGTGATGATGCTAACATCGGTTCAAATATTTCCAAGTGTACAATATCCAAGACCCATTTGGCTCTGCTACCACTGCTTGTAAAGGGGTTCTTCACATTATTTCCTTGTGCACAACATTTTCACATGCCATCTAGATTCACCTGAATCTCTAGTAGTCATGTTACCATCTTGCTCACGATTGGTAAATATTTGTAGTGTATGTGGGAAAATCGCCTATGCCATAGATCACTTGAATTCACAGTGTCATGAATCGATTATGAATCTGAGTGTCCCTTTAATTTATACATTCCTCCTTCTTGGACACATATAACAATTGCATCATCAAACATATTTCCTTTTGTACACATGAGAACTTCTCCATATACAAATGAAAACCTGAAACCATTCTCATCCAAAGTTGAAATCGAGAGAAGGTTCTTCTTCAAACCCGGTACATAAAGCATGTCCTTCATCCTCATTTCCTTCTTGGAATCTAGTTTGTTGGAGGCCTCTCCTACTCCTTTGATCTGATACTGATAATCGTCACCCAACTTCACATTATGAGGTGAGTCTTTATGAATCAAGTTTGACAGAGAACCTTTATACCCTGTCATGTGCTTATAAGCACCGCTATCCACCAACCAAGTATCATTTCCATGGGTGATTGTTCCTGTGAGAGTTGATATTAGGACGTAGTCATCATTACTTGAATCATATTCTATTGAAATTTTCTGTGATGGTTCATCATATTCAACGACATGAGAATGATGCCTCTTTCCCTTTTCCTTTTATTTTAGTTTAAGAATAAGGGGACAAAATTTTGCAACGTGTCCCAACTTTTCCCAATACAAACACATCACATTTAAATAGTCTCTTTGATTCTTGTTCGACTTTTGAGGTTTCTTTTGGGATGAGGGTTCC
This sequence comes from Picea glauca, assembly GCA_000966675.3. Classification (NCBI taxonomy): domain Eukaryota; kingdom Viridiplantae; phylum Streptophyta; class Pinopsida; order Pinales; family Pinaceae; genus Picea; species Picea glauca. Next base: position 145,791 of record JZKD02S1645372.1, read on the forward strand.
TTCTTACTCTTTCCTTTACTTGTATGAGTAGCTAAAGTTTGATCATCATCCCCCAATTTCTCTTCTCTTTCTACCGGCCTTGCTTCCTCTTGAGTGCATTCTTCCCATAATCTGCTAAACTTGATTAGCTTCCTTTTTGAGAATATTCCTTGAATGAATGAGTCCCATGAACTTGGGATACCATTCAAGGTGGTCATCACCATTTTTGCTTCGTCAACAATGTCTCCAATAGCTTCAATCTATTCCTTGATTTGGTTCACTCTCGAGAAATAAGAGTGAGTGGACTTTGAATCTTGAAGCTTCACATTCTTCATCCGGGTCTTCAATGTCATCCTTTTGTTGATGTTTTTCCTTCAAATAGCTAAGTCAATTCATCCATCATCTTATTCAGATATTTTAACGGAGAAACATGATGGATTATATGATCCCTGATTGAGTCTGCAATAATCCTCTTAGCCATGGCATGTTTCTTTTTATGCTTTTCCTTGGCCTCATCTTCCCCTGGTTCGAAAACTTCCTTCTCAATAAATATTTCTAAATCACGTTCTTCGAGAAGGAGGCCTACTCTGTACTTCCATGCTCTGAATTTATCTACTCCTTCCAGCTTCTTGTCAATTTTGGTGACAGTAGTCATCCTGCCTGGGAAGGTGAAGTTAGTTTTCCAAAACACTTCCAAAAGTCTGCGGAAAATCTTCTTTTTCAAGCCTACTCTGATACAATGTTGATTTTTTTTATGTTTTTCCAACAATTAAAGTATTATATTATTTTATTATTATTTAATATGAAAAAGGATCACAACTGAAAGATCGATATCCATAAAAAAATAATACATATCCTTAGGGAAACCCTCAAGGGGGAGAAAACCCTGCAAACTTTCCTCGGTATAGATTCCTCCAACATGTACAATGTCACACGATGCTCTTTCATGAAATCAATACCAAGGTGACCCAGAAACAAACCAAGAATTGCCTCCTAGATAACTGTGCACTACTCTCTTGTAATTATGTTCGATTAATGATGTCAAAATGACTCTATATAACCTCTATTTATACTCTAAAAGACCTAAAGGACATGACTTATCAATAAATCCTTTCACAATTACACTTAGGAATAACTTCTGAAATTACAGAAAATATCAACATTCCAGAGGTAGCGCACAAGAGAGATCACCAAGAACCACCAAGAATATCCTTCTCCAAGTGTGGCGCACTCTCTAAGAGGACCATAAATGAGAAATTGTGAAACTACAATTGCAGATGTAGCTGCAATTGCCTAGTGCGCATTAAAGAAGGAGAACTGCTTGATTGTGCAAATGAACTGACCCAGATTAGTATCTATACTAATATGGGAACTTTTTTGGGCCGTCTTCTTATTTTGGGTCTTTATTTTTTCTATGGGCCGACTTCTCTTACTGGAAATTATATTTCCACTTTATTATTATTTCCTGTGGGTTGAATGATCTTTTGTGGTCTTCTATTTTACATTATTATTTTCCGAGGTGTTCTTCAACTATTCAATGGTCGTCCTTTGAGTTCTTGGAATCTTCTTCTTCTCTAAGAAAAGTTGTCTAGGAGGATAATACCTCCCACAAATACCAAAACATCAACACTCCCTCGTAGCTAGGGAGGTATATTTCCATGATGTATTCATATAGTATTCCACTTACTACTCTACAATGAACTAGTAGAACACAACTACTACGTCCATGCCATCGGTAGCTCAAATCTTCTGTTACGGTCTCCAAGACTATGTTGTAATCATCCAATAGCACACAACTACCCATACTATCCAAGAGTACACAACTATTGTCATAGTTCAATAGTATACAACTACTTCCATAGTCCTCTTGACTGTGTTGCAATCAAATAGTAGCACACAACTACTACCATTCTCTCCAACAATCAACCAATAGCACAAAGTTTCCCCCACGTTGTCACGACTAAATATCAATCAAATAGTAGCACTAAGATACTACCATGTTATCCAATAGTCTCTCATGACTATGCAACAATCAACTAGTAGAACTAAGCTACTACCATGCCATCAACCATAGTCATGATCTCTGTGACTATGCAAAAATTAACCAGTAGCACACAATTACTACCATGACATCAACCATAGTAAAAAACTCTATGACTATGTAACAATCAACTAGTAGCACATAACTACTACCATGCCATCAATCATAGTCATATCCTACAATCAATTGGTAGCTACACAAGCTACCACCATGCAGTCCAACAGTCTCTATGATTATGCATAAATAAACTAGTAGCACATAGCTACTACCATTCCATCAACCATAATCATAGTCTGAAATCCCCATGACTATGAAACAATCAACTAGTAGCATACAACTACTACAATTCCATCATTCATAGTCATGGCCTCTATAACTATGTATCAATTAGCTAGTAGCACACAACTACTGCAATGCCATCAACCATAGTCATAGTCAATGTCTCTAGAACTATGCAGTAATCATCTAGTAGCATGCAAATACTACAATGCCATCAACCATAATTATAGTCTCATCCAGTAGCATGAAGCTACTCCCATAGTCCTCAAGACTATGCATGTGATGTTTCTTCTCTCATCAGTTTCGACAGTGCATTACCCCCACAATCACCTCACATGGATGATCTAGGGAACCCTTGTCCAAAGGGGTTAGACAGCAGGAGAAGAAACAACACACCTCCCTCTCAATGAGGGTGTACATTCTACATCACGCCAATGTTGTCTCTAAAGTACTCATACTTCACTCTAGATAGAGGCTTGGTGATAATGTATGCTATCTGCTCATCTCTAGATATGTACCAAAGCTCCACATATCCTCTCTGCACCATGTCTCATATGTAATAATATTGTATCTCTATATGATTCACACAACTTTGATTGTCACAATGTATCAAAGGTGGCTCCAACTCTAGATCAAATATCCCTACAAACAACTTCCCAAGCCACATTGCTTCACGACTTGAAATACTAGCTTCGATATACTTTGCCTCTGTTTTACTAAGTGCCACTGATGTTTGCTTCCTTCTCAACCATGAGATCATACCTGATCCCAAACTGAAGCAACATTCGGATGTACTCTTCTGGTCCACTGCACTCCCTGCCTAGTCATAGTTTGTATATCCCTACAACTTCACATCTCCATCTTAGACATATCTTAATCCATATCCAATCGTACCACGCAGGTACCTCAACATATGTTTTACTGCCATCCAATGTACATGTCTAGGTTCAACCGTGTACTGACTCAAAACATTCACTGTAAAACATATTCAACCTAGTGTTAACCAGGTACATTAAGGATCCAATCAGTTGTCTGTACATCGTGTGATCTGCCAAATATGAATATGAATCACTCAATATATTTATATTCGTCATCATAGGTTTGACCATGTACTTGCAGTCCATCATCCCGAATCTGTAACGTATCTCAACAATATATTTTCCTTGGCTAAGGAAAATTTGATCTAGTCTATGCCACACCTCCAATCCCATCAAATCCAGATCCTTCATCTCTAAATATGAAGTGAGATCCCTATTGCACCCATCTTTGAGCTTATCATACCTTGTAAGAAATGGGTCATCCACATATAGGATCAAAGGGAAACCATCCCTAATATAATCAAGTAACAGTCTGATCTGTCATATCATGCCCTGGGTTCCTGCTTAGGCTCGTACAAATCCTTCTTCAATCTGTATACATGAAACTCCTTCTCATGTATCTTGTGGTTGATATAGGTACACTTCTTATGGATACTGGAGCAAGTGTCTCGTCATAATATTCTCCCTCTTATTGGGAGAATCCTCTGGCCACAAATGAACCAAGGAAAAATCCATATTCCAGTCATTTTTACTGGCTTCCTCCTCTATCACTGAAACAAGGGAATCCTCCTAGGAGATCTCATATCTCCTTGAAGCCTCTAAATCTTAGATCTAGCCTCCTTAAGTTTGTTAGTCCTGGAAGACATCTCTCTCTCCCATCTAAATCTAAGGAGGAATAATTTCTGAATAAAAGTATATAAGGCATTGACTCTCTATGATATCGGGCTCACTCTAAGTATGCATTAATCCTATGAAGCTTCACTCCCTCTGAGTCTATATAATCTCCTGAGCCGTCTACTTCCTCTGCATGTGCTGACCTCCTCTTGAAGTTTGATCTCGTATGAACTGTCCTAGGGAGGCTTCTCCTCCCTATTGGATCTTGAGGGCTAACTCCCTATGAACTATAGTTCCTTTTGATATGGTACTTGGTGGGGCCTCCTTCCTCTCCACTGGTGGAGCCATATTATCCTCCTCATGATATGGCTCATCAATGCCATATATCTATATCCCCTTTGCATCCTGTAAAGTATCACGAGACCATGTTGGTCTCTTCCTGGTCATTGCAATGATTCTAGGTAGGCCCTTCTGGCTCTACTAACTCTTCCTCTTCGGTACATGGATGTATACAACCGTGTATACAACTTCTTATCTGGATAGTTTTCTCCATGTCTCAAACTAGAGACCATATAATATGTTTCCTCCTGCAACCGTCACTATAGCTCCCTCTTAGAATTATCACATGTGACCTACCCGGAACAAGAGCAACAACAAGGGGAAAAAAACATACAAGAATAATACTCTTATAATAATAATAAAAATAAGAACGGGAACAATCGTCACAGTAGATCCTTCTTAGAGCTATCACTTGTGACCTTCCTGGAACAAGAGCCAAAACAAAAATACAATAACAATAAATAAGAACAATACGCTTCCAGTGTTATGACCAATCATTCCTCCATGGTAACTTTCCCGGAACAAGAAACAAGAAGAACAATATCTCCATGGTATTTACAAGATAACCTACATGGGACAAGGTCAACAACCAATAACATCTCCTAGAGGAGATCAATTTATCTTGTAAAAAAGTGCATCATTAATACTGAACAATGAGATTTTACTTAATGATCATAATACCAACAATATTCAAGTGTTACTAAACATTTGATAGCAATAGTAGTAATAGAACTTTAAAGAATGTTATTCTAGTTACAACACTTACTTAGGCTGCGAAAATATAAAATATCAAACATGATATGAAAAACTGGAGTCTAGCTAATGCTATCCCATTTGAGTTGTTCTATATTGTAGGAGACATCGTCATTGTTGCCTCCAACTATTGGGCTTCCTCTGAGTGCACTAGATCTAAGATCCCTTTGATGTACTGCTACTTCTTGGATAAATGTCCTTTTTCCAAGTGTACATCTCCTATAAACACCCTCATATTATATATAATCACACCATCCAACTTTGTCTTCTAATATGAGACATTACATCAATAAGAAAAGGTTAGAAATCTGAATTATAAGGTTCAATGTCTAAGAAAATGTCAACAAGCATAAAACCCTAAAAATTTAATTTTGACGGAAAGTCAATCTGAGAAGTGCAATAGGTGCGCTAGAGTAGGGTGAGTTGATCAGAGGTGGATTTTGTCCCAATCAAATTTATAACAAGTGATCAACGATCTTCACAAAGAAAACTATGTAGCGACAAGTTGCATGTGCAATGACAAATCTCAGCAATGTGGCAAATGTTACGATCTTCCTTCTAGCAGTTAGACTGTTCTGAAGGAAACCTACTCTGATTCCATGTTAGATTTTCATTAGTTTTGTTAACATTAGATTTACCATAGTATTTTAATCTTCGTTTAACATTCAATAATCATATACTTATGTATATAAGCAACATATAAACAAGCACAAGAGGACACAAAGATTTATCTTGGGAAAACCCCAGACTCGAGGAAAAACCCAACCAACTTTTCTTAGAGAGAATATTCCAATACAACCACGAACCTGCTGTAATCACAAGAGAAAACAAAAAATGAATAACTGAATAC
>JZKD02S1645383.1:33591-44674 GCA_000966675.3 Picea glauca
GTTAACCACAATGAGAAATCGTTGTCCGGCGAGGCGGGCCAGTCTTCTTGAGTAACCCTCAAGAAGAGAGACTGCCATAGACCACTCCCCATGTTAACCACAATGGGAAGTCGCTATCTATGGTACATCAACAATCTGGACCATTTTCTGAACTGGAAAATGTTTGTCCGTCAGAAATCTCAATCCACTTTCCTAACTGGAAAAAATCTGCTCATCCTGGACCATTTTTCGAACTGAAAAATGACTGTCCATCAATCAATAATACATCAGGGCTCCCTCCCAACTTGGGAGTCATCTCTTCCTTTTTCAATAAGGAAGTCATCTCCACGAGCTCCAGCTTGAGTACGCAAACTCTTTCATCTTGAACAAAAGCTTTATCAAAATGTCTGCTTATCTGCTCATCTGTGGAGATATGTATTGGAGAACCACTTCCTCCTTTCTGGACTTCATCACGGAAAGTATATCATTGTTGGAAAGCTGGAACATATCCATGTGGCACTTCTTCTGTCATCATGAGATCTGATCTTCTGAGTAATCATCTTGATACAATATCGTTGTTATAGAAAATCTTCACCACACTTTTGCTGTGCACTGGAGGTTCTCCACCAAGTTATCTTCTTCTATCTGCATACAAGGGTCTCTTTCTGGTATGCCTCAAAGTCTTGAGGTTGCTCTTCATATGCTCTTTGTTCAATTGCTTAGGAGAACAGTCTTTGCATTTATCCGACGTAGAACTCCAACCCATGGATATTGCGGATGATATAAAGACCCATGTAGAGGTATGTCTGGTTTACTGGAACAAGTAATTGTCATAGTCTTCTCCGTCCATCTGGGAGAACCTCTAGTTCTGGATCTTGCAATGCTTGCATATATAGATTGTTCTTCATCATAACTTTCAGTTCCTCTGCTTGATTGCTTTTAGTGAGCTCATATCAGGTTGGTAATCTTGTGATTCTTAATACAGTGACTGGTTGTTCTGGCTTCTCTTTCTTTCTTGGAATCTTCATGTTCTTCTTGATGTTTTTTCATTATAGAATCATGGATGTGGATGGACAACTAGGGATATTTTAAGGCTTCTCTTTGAAGAAGACTTCTTCTGAGGTTGAACTGAACATGTACTGTCTTTCATGGCTACTACCATGGATATATACTTCATCATCTTCAATGGATCATAGGATTAGATCCCTCCTAATCCTTGCTTCATGTATGAGTGCATATAATCGGCTCCCTCTGTCCAACAGAGTCCACGCTTCCGTTTTATTGTCTTCTGCAAAATGTCATAAGTCTTTCTCCAATTTTCTCTTGATGATTGATTCTGATTTCGGCTTATCTTGTAATAGGTTCCACATGATTTGTTTGATGTATTTCATCCTTTCATGTGTATTATCTGACTTGTATAATGATAACAGTCCTTATCTTGTTGTTCTTCCATAAGTATAGTTCTTCTTGGAACATATTATCTTCTAAGAGATAGATATACAAGATATGTATAGAGACTATGCAAACAAGATATGTACAAGGAATAAGAAGAGTATTGTTACCTTCAGAAGAGGAAGTCTCTTTCATCCTGCTTAGTCTTCTTTATAGGTTCCTTTTCTTCGGCAACTAATGCTTCGTGTTTCTCCGTCCTTTTCTTTAGCTCGGGACAATGATTCTTGTAGTGACCATACTTTCGACAGTTGAAGCATTGTATTTCTGAAATATCTTTCTCTTGATTTATCTTCCTCTTTGAACTAAACTTCCTTTTGTTCCTGAAATTCTTGAATCTTGCTGTGAAGGCTTGATCATCGTACTTCTTTTGGGGTTTCTCTTTTGCATTGATCCTGGATTCTTCTTGAGCACAACAAGTCCAAATTTCTTCAAATGTAGGATACTCCTTCCTTGTGTTCATGCTTGCGGACATCCCACATCTTGGGAAGACCATTGAGTACTATGTTTACCAATTCCTTCTCTGAATTGATTTCTTCAACAGCTTGTAGTTGATCTCTTAATTGAGAGATTCTCACAAAGTATGCTGTTATGCTGTCATCATCATTCATCTTCATGTCACGGAGCTCATTCTTCAGACTCATTATTTGTCCAATGTTTCTGATTGAGAAGAGGTTTGTTAGGGCATCGTACATCTTCTTCGATGAGTCAAGATGGGAGATGTAGGGTATGAAGTGGTCTTTTAGAGATTCCACTATGATACTCATAGCATTGATATCACCGTCTTTGAACTTCTCCATAGCTGCAACGTTCTGCGGTTCCTTCTCTTTTCCTTCTTCAAACTCTGGTTTCACGATCTTTCCTTTCACGATATCCAACACTTTATTCTTGGGAAGGATGAGGTCAATCCTTGTCTTCCACGCTTTGAAGTTAGAAGCTCCATCTAACTTGTTTTCTGACTTCATAGAGTAAGTGATGGCTGCTTTGACTTGGTCAACCCTAGATCTGACCAACAACTCAAACTTGACGTCTTGGCTTGCTGAGAGTATCAGGAGATGCGCTAGGCTAGGGTGCACTGATATATCCGAAAATTAGGTCAATCCCTTCACTTAAGGTGCCTCAACGAGAGGATTAGGGTTTCTGCAACTGCACCTGCTAGTAACCCTAGTGGCAGTGCTTTGGTGACTGCTCCTGCTAGAAACCCTAGCAGCAGTTCTTCAACGAGCTTAATATCCTTCTGGCTATGTTTCCTTCCAGTGGTTAGACTGAATGAAGGAGGTGTGGGCCCATAACCTGTTAGAATATAATGGATGTGCTTGTTTTACCATTGACAATATCACTATTGTCACCCAACCATAGGCCGAAGCCACCCTCCGAGCTCCTTAACCTTGACAGAAAGTCACTTCGGAAGCAAACCCTAGGCTAGATAGCCAAACAAAGGGTAGCGCACCTTTCCCCAAGGATAACGCACCAACAAGCGCTGATCAGATAGTCCAAACCATAACCAAGAGATAGTCCAAGCCAAACGTGATCTGCTAGCTGTAGCAGCTGCAATGGCAATTCTCCTCAAACTTGCGCACAAAACTAGACACTGCAGTGCGCACAAGTGCTGCTCTGCGATTCTGAGACTGCCTGCCAGAATGAAGATGTTAGAATATAATGGATGTGCTCGTTTTACCATTTACAATATCACTATTGTTAGCCAACCATAGGCCGAAGCCACCCTCCGAGCACCTTAAAATTGACAAAGAATGACTCCAGAAGCAAACCCTAGGCTAGATAGCCAAACAAAGGGTAGCACACCTTTCCCCAAGGATAGCGCACCAACAAGAGCTTATCAGATAGTCTAAACCATAACCAAGAGATAGTCCAAGCCAAACGTGATCTGCTAGCTGTAGCAGCTGCAATGGCAGCTCTCCTCAAACTTGCACACAAAACTGGGCACTGCAGTGTGCACAAGTGCTGCTCTGCGATTCTGAGACTGCCTGCCAGAATGAAGACTGGCCTCCCGTATTTATAGTAAATTTGGCTAACTGCCTAGGCCGACTTCTCATTCTGGGTATCTGTTTGTTCAATATATATTATTTCTTTTGGCCGACTTCTTCTCTTGGAGGCTAATAACCTAAAATAAATTATCTTCTTGAGCTGACAAGTCTTCTTGCTTCCCGGAGTATTCTCTCCTCGTCAGGTTTACACGTGGAGGTAAATACCTCCCGCAGCTACCATAATATCAACAGTGGCATCATCATCATCATCTTCAGCAAGAAGCTGAAGTGGCATCATCATCATCATCTTCAGCAAGAGGCTGAAGTGGCATCATCATCATCATCAGCAAGAGGCTGAAGTGGCATCATCATCGTCATCTTTAGCAAGAAGCTGAAGTGGCATCATCATCATCAACTTCAGTAAGAAGCTGAGGTGACATCATCATCATCAACTGCATCAACATGGATTAGTATAACACTAATACATCATCATCATCAATAACAACACAAGGCTGATACAACATCAAAAGCAACAATATCACCGCACAAGGGTTGGAGCATCATCAACTTTAGCACTAGGCTGAGAGTCTTCAACACGAGGCTAGCATCACAACAAGAAGCTGGCAACACATCATCACAGCACGAGGTTGGCACATCATCACAGCACGAGGTTGGCATGTCATCAACACGAGGTTGGCATCACAACACTTAAGCTGGCACATCATCACAACAATTAAGCTGGAATCTCAACACAACAATTAAGCTGGCATCAACAATTAAGGTGGAATTTCAACACAACAATTAAGCTAGAAGCACAACACTAGGCTGGCATCTTGACACAACAATTAAGCTGGAAGCACAACACTAGGCTGGCATCTCGACACATCAATTAAGCTGGAAGCACAACACTCGGCTATCATCTCGACACAACAATTAAGCTGGAAGCACAACACTTGGCTGGCATCTCGACACAACAATTAAGATGGAAGCACAACAATCGACTGACATCTCGACACAACAATTACGCTGGAGGCACAACACTCGGCTGGCATGTCACAACACTACTCCCCCTATCAAGGGAGGTCCTTTCGGACTATACCGAGCTTATCTTGAAAGTGCTCAAACTTTACTCGAGATAGAGGCTTGGTCAACACATCGACAACCTGTTCATCCATGCTAACGTATTGGAGCTTTATGGCTCTTCTCTGCACCATGTCACGGATGTAATGGTATCGGAGCTCTATGTGTTTCGACTTGTCATGAAATACATGATTCTTTGTTATCTTTATGCAGCTCCGGTTATCACATAGGATCGTGGTTGCTTCCATCTCTGGGTCGAATAGACCAGTCAACAACATATGAAGCCATATGGCTTCACAACTAGCAGAACAAGCAACAATGTATTTTGCTTCCGCTGTACTAAGAGCAATGCTTGATTGCTTCCTACTCTGCCATGAGATCATGGCTGATCCCAAACTGAACAACATCCTGAAGTGCTCTTCCTGTCAGAGACACTTCTAGCCCAATCTGAATTAGTTTACCCACTCGGTGTGAAATCATGATCTCCATCATAATTGAGACCACAATCTAGTGTACCCTTAAGGTACCTCATCACATGTTTTGCAACAACTACGTGAACATGTCTGGGTTCTACCAGAAACTGACTAAAGGTGTTCACGACAAAACATATATCTGGTTTGGTGTTCGTCAGATACATCAATGATCTGTCTATACAGCGTGGCATCAATCAATTCTGATGAAGTGTCGACCAGTAGCTTCAACTTCGTTTCCATGGGTGTATTCATGGACTTGCACTCTAACATGTCAAATATCTTCAGGATTTCGATTGCATACTTCCCTTGGTTAAGGAAGATTCTCTCTGGACTTTGCCATACCTCAAGACCTAAGAAATAATGCATTAGGCCAAGGTCTTTGATCTCAAATTCTGCAGCGAGCTTCTTCTTACTTTTGGTGATGAGCTTTTCTTCTCTAGTTAAGATAAGTCATCCACATACAACAACAATATCACCGACTCATCATTCATAACCTTGAAGTAGAGGTTTAGAATCATCTTTACTCTTGGTAAAGCCCAAGCTTGTTAAAAAACTGTTAATTCTGCCATATCAAGCTCTTAGGAGCTTGCTTCAACACGTACAGATCCTTCTTCAACTGGCAGACATGAGTCTTCAATCTTCAAATCAATTTTTCTCATTACATTGTACCAATCTGGTACACTTGCTCAGCTGCAACTCAATCTGCACAATCATGTGCTAGCTCTATGTGCTTTTTGCAAGGCACCATCTGTCTCACTGTCTGGGAGTATGTCCTCTACTTTCTCTGCAACTGTTCCTTCTGGAATCTAGGACTCTGCACCTGCAGCTGCTCTGAGGCTGAGAATGACTGCTTCATTCTCACTGTGGCTACTAAAATCTGAGAGTAACTACTCTTATTTTGTTACGACAACAGTTTCATCTGAAACAAGAGTGGCTCAATAATTGATACTGAAGATAACTCTTCTTCTTTCATGGAGGTAACTCTATCTTTCATTGTATTCATGTCTCCATGACCCAACTAATGTACTGCACCAACTGCCATTCAATTTTAAATATGGGGATTGCTCCCCCTGCATATCATACTTTATATGAATCATGGTTGTTCTGGTTGTCTTCATAAATACTGTAACTATTTCTTCAATAAGTGTCTCGTCATAGTCTTCTCCCTTTTGCTGTGAGAATCCTCTGGACATACATCAGGCTTTGTACATCTGCAACATGTTTGATCTGTATAGATCAATATTGGAAGTCAATACTGACTTGTCTTCTCACAGAAGAATCCATATCCTAGTCTTTCTGACTGGCTTCCTTCTTTGTCACTGAAACAAGGGAATCTTCCCAGGAGATTTCATATCTCCTAGAAGTTTCTGAAGCTACGATCTAGTCTTCTCACGACATATGTCTCCCAGTCATGGAAGTTGACTCTTCATTTGATACTTTTTGAGATCAGGCTTACTCTCGATTTCTTCTGAGTCTATAAAGACTTCAACATCTCTTACAGGGTATACTTGGTGTTGAATACCAAGTCTAGATGTGAAAGACAAAGTCAGGCTTCAAACGAGTTCTGCTTCCCATTCTAATGTTCGGTCTTCTTTGGAGCCTTCTGCTCCTTTCAATCGATCTTCATATGAGATACTCTGAATCTCAAGAGATAACTTCTTCTTCATCTTCTTTGGTACATGAGTGTATATGGTCATGTACATAGTCTGCTTCATGTCTCATTTAATACGCTGCCTTCTGCAACCTTCACTATAGCTTCCTCAGGGCTATCACCTGTGCCCTGAAACAAGGTCAACAAAACAACAAGCAAGAATAATATCCTTTTGATAATAGTAGATAAAGCAATAGCATGAACAATCCTCACAGTAGCTCCTTTAGAGCTATCACTTGTAACTTGTCTAAAGCAAAGATTAAAGGTAACGAATACAATACGAAATGAGGCCAACACTCTTATAGTGTTGTGATCAAACATTCCTCCATGGCAACCTGGAACTAACACACGAGGTTTCTCCTAGAGGAGATGTTAGTTGTATCAGGCAAATGATTACATTAAGCATTTATCTCAATATCCTCACATGCTACTAGGTATGATACTTTTCAAAGACTGCTATCTCAACTATAGTGGTTACTTGTAAAGGGGTAGCATCAACTTGTCATGTGTAACTTTGAATCTTATCAACTTGATTAATCAAACCTGGAACCTGGAGCCTTGTCCCCAAGAATGAGTGTGCTTGCTTTTCTTCCAAGTCTCCTTCACTCAAGATGATGAGTGCTTTCTTCAACCTGTCTTCTGTACTAAGACAATATGCTATCTTAACAAAAGGTTGGGTTAGAGGATAAACTCTATGATCTCAACTTTTAATCCATCTAATACCTTGACTTAGATTTTGACCAAAGGTTAGTATGATGGTCATAGCTACAACATGCAACATTGATCAAAATAATGTCATAACAAATAGATGCATATCAGAATAATCACACCTGGGTTGCATTATTCCTTTAAATGTGTTGGATCTTGAGATCCTTCTGGATGTATGGCAAGAGATCCCTTCTCTTGCAAATACCCTTTAACACTTAACAATTTAAACATATGTGAGTACATACCTCTGATAGCATTTGCAGGTAGTGGCACCATCTGACAGCAACGGTAATCATTACCAACTCTTAAAAACTTCAAGGGTGACTGCAATTGGTACTACGACTGATACTTCAACTAGTACTGCAACTGCAATTGGTTATGAGACTGCAACCAGAACTGCAACTTAGGGTTTTATGAGGAAACCCTAATTTTTCAAACTTCAAATTTTGAAATTCTGATCCAAGGGATAGATGCGCTGAGCTGAGGTGAGTAAGCTGGTGCGGTCAGATTTTTGAAAATCCAACTTTTACCCCCTCAAACTTGACCAACGGATTTCTGTACTGGTGCTTCTGGTTTTCTGGTACTTTTGGTTTTCTGATATCGGTGAAAACTAGGGTTTCACTTTCCGGGAGATCTACCCACTGAAAACTTGCGCTGAGGATGCCAAAGTGATCCTTGAGGAAGGGCACACTTTTCTAGATGGTTTTGTGGTTGAAATACTTCATCAATAAAAAACCCTAATTTGCATGTACGACAATAGTGATGTTTTTCACTTTCTCTTGTGAAAGATGCTCTCTTCAGCTTAGCTCTGATACCATGTCAAGGTTTAAGCTATTATTAGAGTTCTTTGCATTTCACTAGATAACAATAGCATAGATAGGATCACTGAGAAATACACAATCACAAGAGACACATCATTTATCCTGGGAAACCCTCATGGGGGAGAAAACCCAGCAAAAACTTCCTTATTATAGATAGCCAATACAATGCCAAGAGATAACTCAAACAAATACAAAAAGTCCTCTCCTAAGAATGCGCCTCTCTCTCTCTCTCTCTTCTTCTCCAACTGTAGCTCTAGACTTGCGCTCTGATCATCAAGTGAGTGCGTGTCCAAATGAGGCGCTAGCCTCTTTATTTATACAATTTGGCACGTGTGGACGGAGGTGTCTTTTCACTGGCTGGGCCGACTTCTCATTCTGGGTGGTTATAACCACTTTACTATATTCTGGCTAGGCCAACTTCTCTTTCTGGGTGGTTATAACCACTTTAATATATTCTGGGGCCGACTTTTCATTTAGCCTATTACAATTAGGGTTTGACCAATCCGCAAAAGGGGATTTGGTCATTTACAATACCCGACACGATCAATCCGCAAAAGGGGATTGACCTATTGAATAATACATCAAGAATAAATACAATACTCTTTGCAGTTACATTATTTCAATAGTGGATAGATAGTAGACATTGTTGACTGACTTCATTCCGACTCTAAAAGGACCAAGCCAAAATTGTGCATTCCCTTTAACATTAGTAGGCTCTCCCATCTTTGTATCCCACTCTAAAACCAATTCTCCTTGCTTGTAGTCCCCTCCTTCAGAATCAACTGCGTCTTGTACTTCGGTGCATTATGTCGAGGGAGGAGGGTTGGGTTCTGTACTTAGTACATCTTCTTGGTTTGGCTTAGTCAGTGAATGTTCATCATCCCCTTTCCATTTGACGAAGCCAACTCCTTTCCTTCTAAACCTTATGAAATTGTCATCTTCTTGTGTAGAAAAATAGTCATCCCAGTCTTCAGATAGGTTAGAGGCATTGTTGGGATAATCACCCCAACTTGTATCTTTTGCTTGCTCCAGAACGATGGGGTGGGGTTTTATCAAAGCACTATCCCTTATGTATGTTTCGTGCAAATGTAAGGTCTCGTTATTACCTTGTGTAATGTTGTCCTTGTGATTGCTAGGAAGATTCTGGTCACCCTTTCCCTTGGTCCATGTTATCTCATTAATATTGTCTTCTTCTACCGAGGGAAGAGCGGTCCAACCTTGAAATAAGCATGGATCTACGTAGTTGTAATCACTATGTCCATGCTTACACCTTTCGATGTGTTCCATTCTCTTTGGCTTGTTATGCAAGGTGATGCAATCTTGATCCCTGACGGGAATAGTTGTGTAGGACAAGTTCATTTGTAGACTTCCGCCTAAAGTAGCAGCCCATTCCCTAGATAATATCATTCCCCAAGTGTCATGTATATCGACAACAACGACGTCCATTATAATGGGGAAATTAGAGTAGTCAACAAGGTGCACTTGAAGACCTTCCATCAAGCCGTAGACCTTGATCCCCTTTGACTCAAATCTACGAACGTCGGTATAAGGCCATGTGACTTCCAGCCCCAATTGGTTCATAACCTTCAAACTCATCATATTGACAGATGACTCGGAGTCAAGCATGCAGTTGTGAAGATATAGGTCATCTATTAGCAAGGAAGTGAGAATGCTCAAAATGACCAGTTTGTAATAGTGTGGAAGTTTCTTCGAACGATCGCTGGTCATCTGGGCTCTGTTTTGTCAAAGAAGGGATTTCCAACATTCCACGAATCCTTTTGACTTTTTGTAAGATATAGGCCATACTAGTGCTCAGGTTGGTCCTATAATTGCTAGGTTTTGGGAAATGTTGGGGTGGATCGCCAACATATACCTGAGGTTCTTCAAGCTTTACCCTTGAGTCCTCACTTGTTTGGCCCAAGCATTCAATCCTAGGCTTCCCGGTGTCTTGATTTTCTTGGGTTTGATTTGGCGTGAACAAGGTAAATATGGAATCTACATAATTATATTTCTCATGAGTAGCCTTTGGGTGATAACGTTCAAAATGGGAGTCTTTGCATGATAAGGACTTAGGATCATCTTTTTGTCTTGCAACATTTTGTAGGTTCAAAGTGTTCGGACAAATTTGTTCTTTTGGAGCATGAGGTTTTATTGTCTGAGGAAGTCTCATAGAAAGAGGCTTTTGGGTTTGTGATAGTGACCTTTCTAACTTAGTGATTTCTTCAGAGGTATCTAGATCCTTAGAAGGTTCATGTTGTTTTGAAAAAATTAAGGCATCTTTCATAGTTGAGAACCCATTCTTCCAAGTACCAGCCCCTTTAGGGGAAACGGTTAACTTAATCTCATTGTTTACCTCTAGTATCTCTGGGAAATCATGTTCTTCCTCAACCTCTTCCTCATTGAACCATAGGACATCATCTTGGTCCTGGGGAATGGGATCACACCATTTGAGATTTTCTTCAATCCGGCAAGCACCATCTTGTGCTTCCTTAAGGTTTGTAGGGAATTGGTTCCTAAGGATGAATTGGAAGTTTCCTTCGAAAGAATTTAAGTATTGTCCGAGAATAGCACTCTCTGGTAGAAAGTCAGAATCAACTCAACTAAGTAAGGTATTAAACCTGTCATTAAATTCCCTAACAGTTTTGTGGTTTTGTTTGCAGATGTTGAGATATTGGGAATAAAGGGATGCCATATCTTCCATCACAGCCCGTCTTTGCAGGAAAACTTGTTCTAAATCTTCACAGGTTGTAAGGCTTTTGCTTGGGAGTTTAGTGCTCCATTTTCTAGCAGTTCCAGTAAGTGAGGCAAAGAAAAGTCTCATGAATCTGTTAGGATGTTCTTTCCCAGACTGATGAAAGTCATAGCTCTCACAAAATTTGGTCCAATGTGTGTTACCAGAAGCCTTAGACTCTTCGGAAAACTTGGGTATCCATGAAT
>JZKD02S1645383.1:65132-78718 GCA_000966675.3 Picea glauca
AAGGTACATCCTCCCAAAAACTATTTTTGACTCTATTCAACGTATTCTATTTTTTTTTTGTATATGTACATAGTAGTTGCCTTTTTCTTAACATCTGAACTTATGTTCATATCCGTTTTTCTTTGTACTTTTGTTCATAGAAACAGACAGGAAAAGCAGAGGACGCAAAGAACTCCTACCCACACACGTAGACCAAACCATGCAAAGGTGCACCCTTTTCCTGCCCCTGTTCCACAATAAACAACCCTAGGGTTTTGTCTTTGAGGCCCTGCCTTAGCAGCACCTTGAAACCTTTCCCTCCAGTCCTTTGAAATCTCATCTTCTTCAACCTGTGCATCCTTCACTTTTTAGACTCCATTTAACCCTAAGGCACTGACCTCCAACCTCAAACATTGAAGTAGAATTGGATCTAAAGCACTCTCAAACCTTTTTTGAATTGAAACCCTAACTACACTAACCCTAATATACTAACCCTAAGTTGTTGACGTCATCATTGAATATTTCATCTTTATTGCAGCAACGTTTCATCTTGTGAGCAATTGAATGGTAGTTGAAGGCATTAATTGAGTTAAGAAGTGATTTGTTATATTGAATGTTGTATCATTCTAGTATTTATTGGTGAAGTGACATTACTGCTATTGCTATTTTGTAAACATTGACTTCGTCAACATTTACTTTCAAATTGCTCATATTTAATATCAGATAGTCGTTGATTTATATGAAGTACTAACCAAGATTGCACGTATCAGTTTCCTTGTTGTGTTGTCTCAAGCAGGTGCTTTTCTTTTTCTTTGGTTATACTCTATTATTGGCTATTTAGCCGGGACTATCTGATTGGCGGTAATCTGTGAAGGGGAAATTTGTCTTTGTACTGTTAGCCTTTGCCCTTTCAAAACCCCAGGTTACTGGGGACATCTCCCCTGGGCCTAGCCTCCCTAAATAGAAAGAACCTCCCCATTGTGGTGACATTGGGTGGGGAAGGTTCCTGTTTCGCCAGTTTGACCTACTATTCTTTAGCCTTTCTTGTATCTACAAACTGCGCGATAACATTTTGGCACTGTTGTCGGGGAACATTGAGTCAATTCTCCTCAAAACGACACTTTTCGGTAAGCCTTGCCTCTAGATTCCTTATCTTACAAGCTTACCTGGCGACTCCACTAGGGTGTTTTCCCTTATCTTTTGATAGTTTCAAGAAAATTACTCCATTGATGGCGAAGCCAACAATGACTTCACAATGGGACCCCGGGAATTACAAGCCTTTAGACATGAGCAAAATCCCGGGATACCCACGACAAATGCCCCCGATAAAAAAAAGATGGCTCCCTAGATTCACTGGTAGCGATGGGGAACGAGCTGACTTTCACGGGGACAAATTTTATTCTTATTTTGGTTTCCATCCTGTCGATGATGATGCCGAAGATGTAGTGATGAAATTTTTTCCCACCACTCTTCACGGGAATGCTAAAAAATGGTATGATGATCTTCCCGATGCTAGCATAACCTCCATGAACCAGCTAGAAGAAGTCTTTCTCAAAGAATGGGGCATAAGCTTGGGAGACATCTCAGTACTACTAAAAAGATTCGAGCGTATAAAACAAACTGAGAATCACACCCTATTTGACTTTCAGAGTAGGTTTGAGGGCACTCTATATCAGATTCCTAGAAGCCATCGTCCTGAAGAAAAGTATGTTGTCCATCTCTATACCTATGCGATCCTGGCACACCTAGGTTTGCCCCTCAGTAAAAGGGACCCAAGGACGCTCAATGAAGCTTACGGCATGGCTGAAAGAATTGAACGAAACATCTTCTTATCCGGGATAAAAGACCTCTTCACCTCAGGTACTCTTAGTATGGAAAGTTTGTTTTCCCATGAAAACTTCATTGATGATTTCCAAGAAGAAGGGGAACAAACCATCTTTCAACATGGGATTGCTAAAGACATGGTTGAGGAGATGGAACCTAAGCAAAATGATGAAGTATCAACCTATGCCCCTCCCTCTGATGAAGCAATCCAAGAGCCTTTTTCTCTTGCACAACAAAAGGAAGATGAGGTTAGTTTCTTTCCATTTCAGGATTTCGATGACACCTTGTCGCATGATTCAGAAAATGAAGGAGGAATGGAATTCCCGAAAGAATTAGACCTTCCGTGCTGGACAACTGAAGAAGAAGGGGTAATTCCTGAGGATGAGACCATAATGCATGCTGAAAACACCAAAGTCCTCGAAGTTCCTACACAAGAAGAAACAGTAAGTTACCCCCCTCCCCAAGATTTTGATACTACTTTACTTTATGATGGGGGGGAGAAGGAGAAAATAAATGAGTCCTTGAATTTTTCAAAACCCGCATGTTATGACACAGATAGTGACAAAGTTGATAACATTGATGAGTTCATACGTGTTGGGAGACGTAGGTGGGATATAGTTGGTTATGACGTGGATCCCATCTATGACATTGAGAATAATTTCCAAGTGTTGCCTTTAGGATTATCACAGCAGGTTACTTTTGACCAGTGGCAACAAGGAGATGAGATTTTTACCCGTACTTTTCAAAAAACCAAGGATGACCTAGTACCTTGTTTTCCTGATGATTTTCAGTCTTACCTTGAGATTTTTGATGAGTACCCTTCTGAGCACTTGGATTCTCTCCATGAAGATCATTACCAACCACCACTGTGCTCGGATTTTGATACTAGTAAGAACATTGTTTGCCTAAAGAAGGATTCTCATGACTTCTCACTCCAGCCACCTGTTATTACTTTACCTTGCTTTTCCATTAAAGGTGTAGTTGGGAAGTATATCTTTTATATAGAGTTTCCCCTTAGGCAAACCCTAGAGTCCAAGGGTTGGTTAAATATTACAATCTTAAGTGTATCTTCTCAGTTCTTCAACTATCCCTTGAGAATTTGCTAGTCGTCTAATACATCCTTGTCAATCCCTTCCCAGACTTCACAGTATGAGAACGTCTTAGGTAGCCAGTGTGCCGACCTTTTGAGTCAGTGTTCTGAACCTTGGACTTTTCTTGACCCTTTCCTGAAGTGGATTGAGTACTTTCCTCAGAGATGGACTTGGCAGGATTTTATCCCTCCCACACGCCTCCATGAGTTAGACTTTGAGATTTCCGATGATATGATATATATTCTAACTCATGACATTTTTGTGCTTGATTTATCATTATTTTGGTTTATTATGAAGCATAAAGGCAGGTATCGTGGGACATTGCTGGATTGGCTACACTGGTCGTTTGACTACATCGAACATCCAGCCAACAAGTAAGTAAAGGTAGGTACTTTGCTTTACATATTGATTGTTTTACTTTAGTATATACACATCTATATGTATGATGGGGTGGCATTACCACCCCAATTTTGTTACTAATACTTCTATCGAGATTGAGCAGTTCTACAGGTTATGCCAGAGATGTTGAGGTTCTCATGCACTCTACGGTGAGCACATGTCCCCGAGTTGGAGCCAGATGTTATTGCCACTTTTTAGGGATAACTAGGAGATCATGTCTCGAGGCCCATAGGTCCTAGACATGGAGTACCGAGAGCAAGATTGACCTGAGCATGGCCCTGGAGGGCCTACCTTTTCTTCTTCCATCAGATTTATCTTGTCAGCAGCAACAACATCCATCACCATCGGCTTGGTCTTGTATCAGAAGAGGTTCTTGCTCCATGAGGTAATTGGTCCAGGTATCATGGTGTGTGTCACTTTTGATCATTGAAACCTTTAAATATATGCATCTGATTCCTTTTATCTCTAACAACTACTTGGATCTTACATTAGGCCACTTGACCATGCTTGGGGAGATTGACAGGGTGCCCTAGCGAGCCTGTGCCCATAGGTCTTGGTTTGCCACTGGGGAATTTCTGAAAAGCCATCGTTCGCTCCCATCATAGCACCACTGTTTCATCTTATCTCCCGCTCATTTATCCCATTCCCCTTGTCCGAGCATTGGGTTGACCTATTTGTAGGATTGCACCTTATCTCGTGGGACGAAGGGGCTAAAGGCCCAGAAGGTAAAAGCAACTGGTAAAAGACAAAAGCCTAAAAATGAAACCTCGAGATGCTTTGCCCAGGGATCCCTGAGAAAACAATAAAAGGCCTCTCAGCAGGAAACAAGAGGGACCCGAAAAATACAAACAAGGCCTAGTCAAAGGATAGGGGGTCTCATCACGAGCCAACCTATTAGGTTCATGGGTACCTAACAGTATGACATTGCCACCATCTGGTTACCACACCAGGGCAGTGACCTTTGGTTGCATGGCCAAGGGAAAGGGGGTCTCATCACGAGCCAACCTTCTCATCTCTGTGAAAGTACTTGTGGGTAACACTGTCAACTCTGGTCACCATGCCAAGGCAGTGTCCTTTGGTTAGCCCTTGAATAAAAAGAAAAAGAAGAAGAGAAAGCAAAAGAATAAAGGCAAGAATGGGCTTGGAAAAAATGCATCCATGACAGGTACAACTCGCCTTCTACAAAGGCACCCACAGATAACACTATGCTTCCTTGGCCCTCACTGCACCCACATGTTTGGACATCCCCTAGCCACATCACCTAACTTACATGGCTTGGATGAAATCTTCCTGGAAGCTTTCCTTTTCTTGTGGATACTAGCCCAATAGGACGTCTTGTCTTTTTCTCCAATCTTGTATTGCAGGTTTTTGTAATGTCTTTGAGATGTTGACTTATGTATTAGGGTTTTTATGCATATGTTTAATAATATTAATGATGAGATGTGATTAACATTGCTATCATCCCAGTGACTGATGAGCCCATGGAGGGCATAGCTTTTGATGTGCATGACCATGCCCGACGGACAGGTACCATTTGGACCGGTACACATGGGGAGATGACCAGTTCGGACCTCCATGGGGCTGAAGAGCCCACCAGATGGATGTTGAGACCCCATTAGGGGGTAGAGACAGGATGGATATGGATCAGGGCTTTTGCACCGAAGAGGAAGAGGATGTTCCATCAGAGGCACTTCGACAGGACTAGACCTGGGGGGAATGATCCCTTTTCAATGGAACGCCAGCCTTGGAAGGCTTGGGACGTCTCCATCTTCACCATGACGCCATCCAACTTCATGGATGCTTTTTGGAGGCAGATTGGGCAACAGTGGCACGTGTGGCATGTTGGAGAGGCCCCTGGGGGGCTAACGTTTTGCTCCTTGGTGTCTCATTTGCCCTAGAAAGGGCTAGCGCCTCCCTTGAAGGGGCTCTTACTCTCATTTTTACTTGATTAGGGCTTTTACTTAGCATTTAATGTAAAAACAGTATGATTTTGACATTATGGCCTTGTCGGCCTTTTTATGACCTAAAAAGTAAAATTAGGTCATTGATACACTATATATTGAGGGTTTGGATTCTCATTTTATCATCAATTATCACTCACTCAATAGTGAGGTCTGATTTTTAGCGCCCTATTGGGGTTTTTGGCTGAACTAGTGATGCGCACTTGTTGAAGGAAGAGATTTTTTTGCATTTATGGTGTTTCTCTTGAAGGAAGGTGTTACAACTAGGGTTTGCATGGTTGTTTCTTCATGAATTGTAAGTGTTTTTTCTTCAAAACTTCTTATTGAATGGTTGTAGTTTAAATTTCTTGCATATTGCTTATAAATTTGCTGAATCAAAACCCTAGGTGACAAGCACACAAGTAGGTCCTTGTCTCATGTCCCCTGATAGAGAAACCTTTAGCCATTGAAAGAGAAGAAGAGAGCCTAGTTGTAGCTACACTCGTTTCTCTTTCCCCTGTGCTAGCCGTACCTTTAGAATCCAAGAGAGGGAGACGTCCTAGGCCTAGGTTATCTACACCTAGGGCCGTTTTTTTCCTTAGGGTTTGAAGAAAGAGCCTTGCTGCAACAACACTCTCCCTCTTTAAGCTCTCTTGTCTTGATTTTGTGCTTCATCTGAGCTAGCCGTTTGCCGGGAAGGAGGAGAGAGCATGAGGCCTTGCTTTTGCAACATCGGAGTGAGCCTCTCTCCTCTAGGGTTTTGTCTTTGAGGCCCTGCCTTAGCAGCACCTTGAAACCTTTCCCTCCAATCCCTTGAAATCTCATCTCCTTCAACTTGTGTGTCCTTCACTTTTTTGACTCCATTTAACCCTAAGACACTGATCTCCAGCCTCAAACGTTGAAGTAGAATTGGATCTAAAACACTCTCAAACCTTTTTTGAATTGAAACCCTAACTACACTAACCCTAATCTACTAACCCTAAGTTGTTGACGTCATCATTGAATATTTCATCTTTATTGCAACAACGTTTCATCTTGTGAGCAATTGAATGGTAGTTGAAGGCACTAATTGAGTTAAGAAGTGATTTGTTATATTGAATGCTGTATCATTCTAGTATTTATTGGTGAAGTAACATTACTGCTATTGCTATTTTGTAAACATTGACCTCGTCAACATTTACTTTCAAATTGCTCATATTTTATATTAGATAGTCGTTGATTTATATGAAGTACTAACCAAGATTGCACGTATCAGTTTCCTTGTTGTGTTGTCTCAAGCATGTGCTTTTCTTTTTCTTTGGTTATACTCTATTATTGGTTGTTTAGTCGGGACTATCTGATTGGCAGTAATCTGTGAAGGGGAAATTTGTCTTTGTACTGTTAGCCTTTGCCCTTTCAAAACCCCAGGTTACCGGGGACGTCTCCCCTGGGCCTAGCCTCCCTAAATAGAAAGAACCTCCCCATTGTGGTGACATTGGGTGGGGAAGGTTCCTGTTTCGCCAGTTTGACCTAGTATTCTTTAGTCTTTCTTGTATCTACAAACTACGCGATAACACTTCCATATGAATCCACACTATTATACACAAATATGCAAAGTTTCTCATGTATACAAAAAGTAAGGGTGCATTTAACCAAAATAGCACCGAGTGTGTTGATTTCTTATAACCCAACACACAGAGGTTAATGCCAATAATCTACTAAACCAGAAATTTATACTTGTTATAAATTTCCGAATTATGCATGCAACCTACGACCGAGTTATTTAACAGAATATAGATAGCAGAAGCATACAACTGAGTTATTTAACATAAAATAGATAGAAAAAACATACAATAAACCAAGCACATAAATGGACAAACACCAAAAGTTACCCTGGAAACCTCAGTGTGGGGAAAACCAGCTAAGGAGGGGCTTTATTAAGCTTCTTGAGCAAGTTTATTAGCAACAATTACATACAGTAAAACTCAGAAAACTATGACAGCAACTTCAGAAATTCTTACAGCACCAATCTGCCCTGTTTTGGGAGCTGTACGACCCTCCAAAACTCAACCTAACAGGCCACAATACTGCCCAGTTGTCTTGGCCACTTGCAGGTGTTGTATGGCTGCCTTAGTGCGCCCTTCTGGACCTCTGAACAACCCAAAAATATCTTCTGCTCGGTTGCTATATAGTACGGACCTGTACAACCTGTACGACCCTGAGAAGATGAGTAGTATCCCATTCCCACTCTCAACAAATTCTGCTAGCTCCTTGTTGCCCTTGCTCTGCTCAAATAGCCCTCTTGCGCCCCTGACGTTGGTTGCTTTGTTCAACTCTTACTCAACAAAACTCAGCCACACTCTTCAGCTCATGCACCATCCTTCAGCTCACTTGCTCAACTCACAAATGAGGAATATGTCCTCTCACCCTCAGCCCCTTCCTTTATCTCATTTTCAGCCACTCTTCCTTGATTTGTGTGCCAATGCAGCCTCCAAGGCTCCAAGGAGGTGTGCCCCCCTTAGCTAGACCCCACAGTCCACTCACAAGCCCATGAGGTGCACCCCACAATCCACTCAAAACAGAATTATTTGTTGATTATCTAAGTTAGACTCAGGCTAAGATAACTAAGGTTGATCTGGGTTATTTGTGTGTCCATTAGCTAGCCTAGGACACAGGCATAGTTGAGACACCTACCGAGCTACAAAAACTAACACTCCCTCTTAGCGAGGAAGGTGTCTCCACCTGGATCAATCTTTGATACCATCAAATCTGTTGTTGCTGTAGCTGCTCCCTCTGAATTGGAAGACCCTCTTGCTACCTCTATTGCAGTCTGATCTTATCTCCTGTTGTGCTCATCCATCAATGTCGTGTCATACCATTTGACAATCTCTAACACTGATCTCTGGTCCAAGATCACCTTGGACCCAACTACAGGCTGTCCCAACACCCTGTACATCATACCTTCTCTGAACATCCTGCCCATCCTCGAACATCACTGCATACCCCATATCCTCCAGAGATGATACTGAGAGAAAATTAACCTTCAACTTTGGTCCAAACATCACCTCATCCACCTCTAGAGAACCACCTAACTCTAGCTGGAATCTGACGCATCCACCCCCCTTCACTGCATGCATGGTCTTGCCCCCACTACCCACATGAACACTAAGGAACAAGGACCTCATTCCTGTCATATGGAAAAATGATCCACTGTCCACGAACCATGCCCCACTATCCTCCAACTCATCCAATCTGTTGCTGCTCGAAAGAGAGGCATCCATAGGAAATTCTTCCTCGAATTTCTCTGCAAACTCATCTATCTTAGTAGGATGTTGAGACTGTCATCTCTGCCTTCTTCTTCTTCTTCTTCTTGGGACACTGGCTAACATAGTGGCCAGTCTTGTGACATGCAAAGCATTTCACTTTTCCCATGTCTCTGGAACCTCCCTCTCCATTGCTCTTCTTCGCATGAAAAGCCACATTCTCCTCCTCTTCACTCTTTGGTTGGCTAGCCTGAGTGGCATCAACTGTCAGCTCCTCCTGGGTGAAGTCATCCGATAATATCTCCCAATCTGGGAGTTTCTCCTGAACCACCACTCCCCAGACAAATACTTCCCACTGCTTGGTGAAGCCATTCAAGGCTGTCTTCACCAACTCAGTCTCGTCCACGACCTCTACAACAACCACTAGTTCATCTCTAACCTAAGTGAACTTTGTGAGGTAAGTTGTTGAAATATTATAACTTTGAAGAATATTCTACTTGAGAGAGAGTTGAATAATATTATTATATTATATTTAATTAGGCCCTATTGTTCCTTAGTAAAAGTCGGCCCTATTGTGCCTTCACAGTTAATTGTAAATTAAGAGGGTTAAGTGACAGGTCAGCCCAGACCACTATTTATAAGAGAGGCCAGTGCCTCATTTGGACACATACACACCTAACTCTGCAGTGCGCAAGTCTTGGAGGAGAAGCTGCTACAACTAGGGGTGACGTCAAGGAGGGTTTCTGGTTTATCTCTTGGTATTTCTTGGTCAAGTGGTGTGCTACTCTTCCTAGTGAAGGAGTAGAGGAAGATCTTTTGTTCGGTCTTTGGTCTATCTATATTGAGGAAGTTTTGCTGGGTTTTCTTCCCCATGAGGGTTTCCCAGGATAATCTATGTGTCTCTATTGTTTCTGTGATTGCCTCTCTTTCAGCGATTTTATTTATGCAGCTAATGTGCTAAATGATTATAATAATAAAGAAGAATTGTAACTGTTCATTGTATAAGTAAAACTTCAACATGATATAGGCTTGAAAGAGACCAACTCACATTTAATAAGAAGTGGCTAGCCTCGGTGCACCCTCTCCAAAATCCAGTTTTCAGTATTGTAGCTACCGCAGAATTAGGGTTTCTGCATAAACCCTAAGTGTGACGTTTTCCCTATTTAAGGAGGATGTTGAAGGAAGTAACCACATCTAGGAGCTCGCCCTAGGAGGATACATCTAGTCCCTGGATCATAATTCTAAAATATGAAATTTGAAAAAATAGTGTTTCCACATAAAACCCTAAGTTGCAGTTGTAGTATCAGTTGTAGTTGTAGTGCCAGTTCCTTCATGCTAGTTGTAGCACCAGTTGCAGTGCCAAATCCTTTGTGCAAGTTCCTTCATGCCAGTTGCAATGCCAGCACCAGCTGCAGTACTAGTTGCAGTGAAAGTTTTTGTGAAGTGTTGGGACTGATTTTTATTGTCCTAGTGCGCCTTACCCTAGAAAATCTCCAACTAACTTTAAGTTACAAGTTGAAGCGCCTTTGAAGTTTTAAAGGTTCGTTATTGCTTGCCGTTGCTGTCGAATAGTGCCACTACCTGTCAATGCTGTCAGAGGTATGTACTTACATATGTTCAAACCGTATCATTATTCTAAAGGGTATTTGCAGGAGAAAAGATCTTTTGTCTAAACAACAATTGTAGATCCAAAAGGATCTCAGCTCCAACACATTCAGAGGAACAATGCACCCGAGGTTTGATTGATTAAATTGATAAGATTCAAATTTACACATATCAAGTTTGATAACTGCTAAACACTATAGTTGTGATAGCAATCTTTGAAAAGTTTTATTATTGAATACTTGGTAGCATGTGAACACTATTGAGATAAATGCTTACTGTAATCACTTACTAGATATAACTAACATCTCCTTTAGGAGAAACTTCTTGTTTTCTTTCCAGGTTACCATGGAGGAATGATTGATCACAACGCTAGAAGAGTGTTTCTCTCATTCCTTATTATTGTATTTCTTACTTTTTACCCTTGTTTCAAGCAGGTCACAAGTGATAGCTTTAAAGGAGCTACTGTGACAATTGTTCTTGCTATTGTTTTATTATTATTATAAAGAGTATTATTCTTGTCTGTTGTTTCTCCCTTGTTGTTCTTGTTCCGGGCAAGTCACAGGTGATAACCCTAAGGAAGCTATAGTGACGGTTGCAAGAGGCAACATATTAGATGAGACATGGAGCAGACTATCCAAGTTGTATACATGACCGTATACATCCATGTACCAAAGAAGATGAAGATGAAGCTACTTTTGAGATACAGAGTATCTCATATGGAGATTGATTGTAAGGAGCAGAAAGCTCCAAAGATGACTGAACATTAGAATAGAACTCACAGTAGACTTGGTCAATGGATAATGAAGCCACCTTGACAAGAAGCAGAATTCGTTTGAAGTATGACTCAACTTTTCATATTAAGAAAAAACACCAAGTATATCTTGCAGAGACTATGAAGTTTTTGTAGACTCAGAAGAAATCAAGACTCAAAGTAAGCCTGATCTCAGAAAGGATTAGATGGGAAAATCTTCTAGGACTGGCAGACAAATGCCATGAGTTGAGAAGACTAGATCGTAGCTTCAAAGACCTCTAGCAGACATGAAATCTCCTAAGAAGATTCCCTTGTTTCAATGACAGAGGAGGAAGCCAGTTAGTGTTAGAGTTTAGGCTATTATTAGGTTTCTTTTCAATTTACTAGATAACCATAGCATAGATAGGATCACTGAGAGAAACACAATCACAAGAGACACATCATTTATCCTGGGAAACCCTCATGGGGGAGAAAACCCAGCAAAAACTTCCTTAATATAGATAGCCAATACAATGCCAAGACAATAAACCAAACACTACAGAAAGTCCTCTCCCAAGTAATGCACCTCTCTCTCTTTCTTCTTCTCCACTATATCTACCAAACTTGCGCTCTGGATGATCGAATGAGTGAGTGAACAAATGAGGCGTTGGCTTACTTTATTTATACAAATTGGCATGCGTTGAAAGGAGGTGTCTCTTCACTGGCAGGGTCGACTTCACTTTCTGGGTGGTTAGAACCACTTTAATTATCCTGGGAGCCGACTTCTTAATTTGCATATTACTTTTAGGGTTTTGACCAATCCGCAAAAGGGGATTTGGTCATTTACAATGCCTGACATGATCAATCCACAAAAGGGGATTGATCTAATGAATAATACATCAATAATAAATAGAATACTCTTTGCAGTTACAATATTTCAACACTCAGAAGGACTAGGATATGGATTTTTCCTTAAGACCAAAAGAGAAGTCAATGGTGACTTCCAAGATTGATCTAACAGATAAAGCATGTTGCAGATAACAGTATAGATATGTACAAAGCTTGATTTGTGTCTAGAGGATTCTCCTAGCAAGAGGGAGAAGACTATGACAGGAGAGTTGCTCTAGTAATCAGAAGAAATATATATAGAACAAACATTATTCATTAAAAGAAGCCAACATAGTATGAGATTCAGAGGGAGCAGGTATGACAATCCCTATATTTGAGATTGAGTTATCTACAGTGCCAGTTGGTGCAACATTAGTCGGGCCATGGAGACATGACTACAATAGAAGATTGAGTTACCTCTAGAGAAAGAGTATAAGCTACCCTCAGTATCAGTCATTGAGCCACTCTCAGTTTCAAATGAAGTTGTTGTCGTGATAGAGTAGAGGAGTTACTCTTAGAGTTCAACAACCATAGTGAGAATGGAGCAGTCATTCTCAGCTTCAGAGCAACTGCGGGTGTAGAGTCCCAGTTCCAGAGGAACAGTTGCAGAAGGAGTAGAGGACATACTCTCAAGAAGTGTGTCAGATAGCGCTTTGCAGAAAGCACATAGAGCTAGCACATGATTATGCAGATTAAGTTGCAGTTGAGCAAGTGTTCCAGGTTGGTACAATGTGATGTGAAAATTTGGTTTCGAACTACAGGATAGGAGACTCATGTCTGCAAGTTGAAGCAAGCTCCAAGTGCTTGGTATGGCAGGATTGATAGTTTTTTGATGAGCTTGGGCTTTACCAAGAGTAAAGCTGATCCCAACCTTTACTTCAAGATTGAGAATGATGGACCAGTTATATTGTTGCGATATGTGGATGACTTATTCTTGACAGATGAAGAAAAGATCATCACAGATTATAAGAAGAAGCTTGCCGTTGAATTTGAAATGAAGGACCTAGGCCCGATGCACTATTTGTTAGGTCTTGAAGTATGGCAGAACCCAGAAGAGATTTTCCTTTATCAAGGAAAGTATGCTGTGGAAATTCTAAAGAGATTCGACATGATGGACTCTAGAGCCATGTCCACTTCTATGGAGACAAATATGAAGTTATTGGTTGATACTTCGTCAGAAATAGTTGATGTTACTCTATACAGACAGATGATTGGTTTATTGATGTATCTGACAAATACCAGACCAAATATATGCTTTGTTGTGAACACCTTGAGTCAGTATCTGGTGGAGCCCAGACGAGTTCACCTTGTAGTTGCAAAGTATGTGATGAGATACCTTAAGGGTACGTTGGACTATGGCCTCTATTATACTTGAGACTGTGACTTCAGATTGTATGGCTATACTGATTCAGATTGGGCTGGAAGTGCTTCAGACAGAAAAAACACTTCAGGATGTTGTTTCAGTTTGAGGTCATCCATGACTTTATGGCAAAGCAGGAAGCAGTCTTGCTCTCAACACGACAAAAGTGGATTACATTGCAGCATGTTTCGCCAGTTGTGAAGCCAAATGGCTTCGGAAGTTGTTGACAGGTCTATTCGACATGGAGATGGAAGGTACCATGATTCTATGTGATAACCAGAGTTGCATAAAGATGACAAAGAACCCAGTGTTCCATGATAAGATGAAGCACATAGAGATCCGGTATCACTACATTCGTGACATGGTGCAGAAGGGAGTTGTAAAGCTCCAATATGTTGGCACATATGAGCAGTTTGTAGATGTGTTGACTAAGCCTCTGTCTCGTGTGAAGTTTGAGTACTTCCGAGACAAGCTTGGTGTAGTCCGAAAGGACCTCCCTCGAAAGGGGGAGTGATGCTGATGATACTA
>JZKD02S1645383.1:90232-100285 GCA_000966675.3 Picea glauca
ATTTCAATCAAGGTATTTATTTGATTTCACTCTTTAGTAATTAAACGTTTGTGATTATGCAGTTCAGTTTTAGGAGGTCTTGCCTATTTCATCTTTACTCTGCAAATGCCTTTTATTCCAGGAACTTAGTGACATGACAGCTATCAAGGTAGAAGATGTTATCAGTACACTACAAGTTTTAGATCTTATTCAGTATCGGAAAGGACAGCATGTTATATGCGCTGATCCAAAGGTTTTGGATCGTCACTTGAAAGCTGCTGGGATAGCTGGGCTGGAAGTTGATGTATCTAAGCTTATCTGGACTCCCTACAAAGAGCAATGTGGATGACTCATTTTTTGATCGTTAGACGTTTCTTTGTGGTTATGCTGAGCGAAATGAGAAAATCTACCAATTTCATTTTTGTCTGCATCCTTTGGGAATGTAGCTTATGAAAAATGTTCCTGATGAAACGTCAGTTGTATATTTGATTCCATGGTGGTTTTGATATTCTTTTTCATATCTGAAAGGATCTCTTACTCGTTATTGCAAAGTTGATGGCTTCATCATGCATCCTGGTGTGCAACAAGTTGTGATTCTTTAAGTCTGAATGAACAACATTCCAGCACATTACAAGGTGTGATTATTTAAGGCTGAATGGACAACATTCTAGCACATAAACGAGTCACTTCAAGATAATTCATCATTCTTTGAAATTATTATCCCCTTTTAAGGTGGCCCCTTTCTGCAGGGACAGTCAGTGTCTGCACTGCCTCCCTTGTGATTCATGATGAGGATTGTAAAGGAACGGTACCCTTGCCAATAAAGTAATGGAAATTTTCTAATGATATGTGACCTTTAAAACTGTCACTTTTTGTGTTCCGAGTGTATGATAGTTATTTATACTTGAATTTTATTAAAAGTATAGCACCTTCTGACTCGTAATGATTATTAACTCGTCAATTGTTAAACAAACTTATTTGTTTCTGTTAGAACACTTTTCAATATAAGTAGACCATTTCAACTACATTGAAGCCTGATTGAGTCTTATTCTCTCATTTGTTGTGTTTCAAATTATGTTTTGGTCCCATACCACAAGAGAAAAAGCTGAATATGAATTTTATGCATGGCCTAAAGCTGAAACACATCACAGTTCGTAATAACTGTTTTTGCTGTTTTGGGAAAAAAAACCGAACAAACCGAGGAAACATTAGTAGAACTTGAGTGAGCTTTTTGTTTTCTTGTAAATTGTTTTTTTACCAGTGCAGCCATCTTGTAATTATAAAAATGCAAGAGAATTAAGGTATCCAAATTAGGTTTGAACTTTTAAAACGTAAGTGCTTTAAAACATTGGATATCCTTGTTCAAAGAAAACAATCTCATCAAGTGGAAACTTTACGAAATACTTCCACGCTATTTACGGTTAACTTTGCTTAAGAGGTCATCCATGCCATCCAGTTAGAAGTCCAAACAACATTTGGCTTGTCATTTCGTGATTCGATCAAGATCAAAATCACATGAGCCTATGCGAGAAGCGTCCAGAATATTCCAACACTAGAATATAAATGGATAATCTTCAAATGATTGTGTATTCAATTTACATGTCCATTGAAAGTTCTTTGCTTACATAACATTTATTACATTGCAAAGCATCACTGCACAAAATTTGTCAGCAGTTCGTGCACAAACAATAGAACACTTAATTGATAGTAAATATCTTATACACAAAATCCAATGGACAACCAGCTTTGATGTTGAATACCGCTCCAAAGCATGGGAGCCGCATGATACTCGATCTCGGTGTCAACTATTTTACATGGACGTCAAGACTTGAATCCATAGATTGAACAGATTTGTTATTGGGCCACATGCTCCTGTCCAAATAACATCTCATAAATAAAATTTTATGCACATACACTAGCAGGATTCCTATAGATGTGACATATCCAACACTAGTAGATGATATTCTAAAAGTTAACGACTCTCCGCAGTCTCTCCCCACATTAAGATGGGATAGCCCATTATCAAACACAAGTGCATCTATGTTGTCAAAGCACATGTTGGACTTAATCTGTGATACCCTTAGGGGCATCTATGTTGTCAAATTACATGTTGGACTTGGTTAATCTGTGATACCCTAGGGGCATTTGTGTTGTCAAAGTATATGTTGGACTTGGTTAATCTGTGATACCTTAGGGGCATCTATGTTTTGGCATTGTTTGCATGCTTCATATTAACGTTGATTTATATAAAGGTGGGGAACTTGGTCCACAAAATTTGAACACAAGTCATCATTACTATTATGTAAAAAACTTGGTCTTGTCATTAAACCATGGTTTGATGCACAATGTGTTCAAAGTATATTGGCCTTACCATTAAACCATGATTTGATGAACGTGCTCGAAGTATTTATAAAATTTGTGTACTTAGTTTAACTGAGTACCATTTTTTTTTATAACTTCTGTTTAAAAATGTCAAATATTAAATAGCAATCAAGTACATGACATAACTTTCAATTTTCTAAAATGTTAATGTTATACTTAAACTTTTTGCCTTTTGAATTAACAATTTTAGGATAGGTTGTGCCTAAAAAAGTGAGCAATAAGAGGTTGAGAACATAGTTACTAAGTTTGATGAGAATCGTTGAGAATTCTCTCTTTTTAGAGGTCATATTTAGTGGTTATTTTTATCCTCATTTTAAAAGGTAGCGCAACTAATGACATCTTTTTCTTTTTGGGGTTAAAATTACAAAAAATTGCAATCATGAGATTCTATAAAGTTGCAAACAAAAACCTTAAAATCAACCCCTGAATTGAAAAGCAATGCTCCCAATATATTCTCTCTTTTTTTCCAGGGTTAAAATTACAACTTGTTTGAAATTGTGACCTTGACAATTTGTATCATTCCAATCAAAAATTTTAAAATCAAACCCTGAAACGAAAAATGGTGTTAGTAGTAGCAGTTCTTTTCTTTTGGGGTTGACATTATAACTTGTTTGAAATTGTAACTTTGGTATTGTTGTAAAGTGAAACATCAAAATAAACTTTCGAATTGAAACATAGTGCTACAAGTAGCACATTTATTTTTTATTTAGAGTTTAAAATTACAATGTTTTCAAAACCATGACCTAAAAAATTAACAATATTGCAAATATATATATATATATATATATATATATATATATATATATAGACAAGAATATTAAAAAAATAAATGTAATTTAATATTTAAAATGGAAAACAAACATAATATTTAAAAAGTGATTTTTTAGAAAAAAAAATATAAAAAAATATTTAAAAAGTAAAAAACAATATTATTTTTAAGAAAAAAAAGTTTCAAATTAAAAAAGAATAAAAAAAAACAGAAAATAAAATAATTTAAAAAATAGAATATATAAAAAATTAAAAAAATAGTAAACAAATACATTTTCGATAAATATTAAAAATTAAAAAATGTGTAATTATAAATATATTTAATTTTTTTTTGTTGTTTGTTTTGTTTTGTGGTTTTTCCTTATATTTATGTGTTTTCGAAATAGTAAACAAATACATTTTCGATAAATATTAAAAATTAAAAAATGTGTAATTATAAATATATTTAATTTTTTTTTGTTGTTTGTTTTGTTTTGTGATTTTTCCTTATATTTATGTGTTTTCTTTTTATTTTTTTATGATTTTGTTTACAATAGTGTTGGGTTTTTAGGCCATGGTTTCAATTTCTAATGATATCGATTGTTGATGCCACAATTTCAAACAAATTGTGTCAACTTCAAAAAAAGGAAGTGCTATTGTTAGCACCACTTGTCGTTTCGGGGGTCAATTTTAAGGCTTTTGTTTGAAATGTTACTAATTGTCAAGGCCATGATTCAAACAAGTTGTAATTTTAACCCCAAAAAAAAAGTAATATTGAAAACATCACTTTTTTATTTAGGGGCTTGATTTAAAAGTTTTTGTTTAAGACTTTACCCAAAAATATGGATATTTAGAGGTACATTTTTTGTTTTGAGGTCATAGTTCTCATTAAGTGAGTAACTAAGTTTGAAATCTCCCAAGGATTATATATAGGATCAAATCTCATGAGTCCCTTTAGGTTATCTGTGAAAGGCCCAATTTTCCCTTCAACATTTGAATTTTTATTACATTACAAACTATGGATAAATCTTGTATACACTTTTGACCACCATTATGTTTTATCGAAAAATCCTATAAATCTAAGTGATTGGAGATGGTAAAATACTTAAAAAGTATTTTGTCTGATTGGACAATGATTGATTTAGTGATTTGATGTACAAATATTAAAGGAAAAACCTAATGCACTAAAAACTTGGGTAGAAAATCAATCTCAACTCAAGCATTACTTGTCACAAGCGAGTGCTAGAGCTAGCAAATTGATACAATAATTGTGATCAACATTGCTCACATAGATATAGACAAGATCGCTACTTAGCAAACTTCCCCTTTTAATAGAGAGAAGTACGAACCATGATGAGCCACACTTAGTAAACACCACACAGGGTGGAAGGAACTCTGTTGAGAATTGAACTCGAGTTACCATGACGATAATTGCTCCAAGTTACAGCTAGGCTATAACATGGCGAACATACACTCACACACATATACACCCTCAAGGTTTATGTATGAATGTTGCATAGGTATGTTTGGATGTAGGGATAATAACTTGTAGTATAATACTATAAATATGACTTCTTTTTAAATTATAGGTACAATGGTATGCTGGATTTTATTTATGAAAGAGGTTATTAGGATGCAAGTACAACTATATACACGTTTCAGAACAAACTATAATTATTCCTTGGTCATTTCATTTAAGAGCTAAAAAGTTGGTTTAATTACTCTTAATGTTGTTTTGGAGAAAGGATAAATATTGTCTAAAGCACATTCACATTCACATTGGGGCATCTTATACGTTGGGTAATAGTAGGGTATGATAGTGACACTTATGTAGTGTATATGACCATAATATGATAAAAGTTGTGCAGAGATGTATGTAAGGATTCCATGGGAATCTACATCTCCCTACTAAGGTGATGCCACTTGTGCGCATGTGACATACAAATGTTGGGTAGGTTCCACAATTTTTTCTCCATGGCGAATAATATTTATCCTCTCATTGTTTTGTAAAGTTAAATTAGTTAAAAGATATATGTTAGCTCTTCCAAACCTTCACGAAAGTACTTACTATTGTAGACATTTTGAAGGTAGATATTTGAGACTTGGACAAGGTTAGATTTTTTTTATCAAAGAACAAGAAAAATATATCTTATATCCAACTATGAAATTGAACATTACTAAATCAATTATAGTTTTACTTTGGAAGTCACATCTCTCTTATGATCTATTGTCAAAGTTAATTTCTTCTCTTTGAAAGTTATATGTTTTGTTTTCCCTATTACTTTGAAGTAATTGTGTTAATAACATCTTATATATCTCCTTCTCATGTTGACATGTCCTCTCGGTGAAGTGATTCAACACATACATAGTTTCCCATGGATGCCACATTTGCATTGTATGACCGTAGGTCCTATAGAAGAAAATCCGTGATTTCGAATGATTCAAGTCATTATAGAAGATCAAGGTTACTCCTAGATCTACCTGAGCCACACACTTTTCACTAGGTCTATAATTGACTGAACATAATATGAATAGGGGTTGTTGAGGGATATTTCTCCTTTCCTTATAATTTTCTCTCTAGCTTAGCTCTGCCAGTGATCAAGCCATCAACTATATTTAATGATTTAAAATTGATTTGTCTTATGTATCTTTGACTTTGAGACATTATCAATATTCATGTTAGTTGCTCTTATATATATATATATATATATATATATATATATATATATATATTGTTTGCTTGTGTGTCCATTACTTACGAGACTAGCCTATGGCTAAGAAACCACGACCCAGGGACATCTAAGTCGTCAAAATCACTCGGGGATTACATTCGGCTTGGGCCACAACAACCCTTAGCATGATTGGATTTTTAAGATGTCTCCTCCCGACTACAGTGGGTTTCAAACCTGGGCTACCATATAGAACGAAGCCCTTCGAAACCAATCACACTAGTAAGATTTAACAATTTATCTATATTATATTACAAACAAAGTGTTATTAAAATGTTTAATATCCATAATTTTAAAAACCTTGAAAAAATATTATATATTACTACATTAATTACAACTTTTTATAAATCATTTAACAATTTTATTTTTGTAATTTTTTAAAATGATGTAAAACTTTTGCTAAAAACATAAAAGCCAACCTTTTTATAATTTTGAATGAAACTAAAAATTTGAGTCATCTCTTCATAACGTGTTAAAGGCCTTTTTACAACCAGTAAGATGATTTGTCAATATCTTATTAGTCCCTGCCTTCAGGCAACAGGGACTATTGTAAACAGTTTGGCAATTTTCATTAATTTCGCACGCAAATTAAAACATATATTCCAAAGTTTTAATTTCGTATACCATTGAATACTTTTAATCCACTTATCAAGTAGCTACAACAATTTTTTTTAACCAATGGGAAAATTTGAGGTCTTATTTGGCCTCATATCGAGGCTGGTTGGTTTCAAACTTAGAATAGTGGCTATAATATATCCCTAAGATGTTATAATATATCTCAGGATGGATTAATGCTAACTTTCAAGTTAGCATTAATTTTCAGACATTAAATTTTTCCCGATGATAGCAAAGACCATAGTCCATGGTCCATAACTCATATTTCTTGTTGTGGTGTTCAAAATTGCATGCAAGGTTGCGGTATCCAACGATTATGTGAGAGAATACCTAATTCTAACACCTGTACAATTATAATATAATAGCAATTAGCTCACTTAGTTGATTACCTTCCTCGTTTCTCTTCTTCATCCTCCCTGTTTCTCCTCTTCTTCTTGTGGCCAAATTCCTCCTTGTTTTTCTTCTTCACGTGGCCTAAACCAAAGTACTCCCTGTTTCTCTTCTTCTAGTGGCGTGAACCAGAATTTCTTGGCGTCTGCTTTGTTGTGATAAGAACTAGATCTTGTTTCGAAGTTGCGCCTAGGCAAGAAGACACCATTGCATTGGCCATTGCATTGTGTGTTTAACTTTTGCAAAATAGTTGTAAAATATATGGTGAGTTTCTTTCAATTCTACAGTAAATTTCTCACTAGTGGGAAAACACATTACACCTTCAAAATAGTTGGAAAGGAAAGGAAATGGTTTGATTTAATACAATTTTCAGGAATTTCTTGAGCGTAAACTATCAGTGTTCCTTGCTTAACTAATAGTTGTGTATGTTTGTTGTTGGTTATTAAAACCAACCTTTGGTATCCGAACTACTATTTGCCCATGGATTTATTGGCTGTGTGTATGAAGAAGTGTTCATGTGTGTAGATTTACCCCAGACGGATTTTGAAATTGTACACACAATTGTGGAAGCAATTTACAAATCTTTAAGACAATTATAAGAGAGGAACGCGAGCTTTGCATGTTGGATGTGCTTGTATTTGTTGAGTGGAGTGAAGAAATTTAATGAAGCGAGAAGCAAAGATGAGGGTTGTGGTCGCCTACTTGCTTCTTGTACCGGGTGGCAACAACAATCCCAATTCATAGGACATTAAATCCATTCTCGACTTAGTCAGAGTGGATGTGGATGACAAGAAAATCATTTTTTTGTTAAGCCAACGGGATGACAAAGACATAACAAAAGTGATGGCCTTTGGAAGGGAGAAATTTGCATCGGCTCCTTCAAGTGGAGGCGCGATAGTGGCTATTTATGGTGGAGGAGGTGCTACACATTCATTGTCCAAGCAATACAGATGTAATGTGCATCAATTGTAACCACTAGAAACACTTGGAAAACAACAAGTTGAGGGTTAAAATAAAACAGATTGGCAAGCAATTTACAAAACGTTTTTCAAGCAATCGGATCACCCAAAATATTTCCTTTCCAAATATTTCCTCACACGAACGAAATTGTCATCACTTTAGGGTTTAATCCTTTGTTATACAAGTTAGCGTTGTATTTTGTAATACGTTAAGTTAGGTATGGCCTTTTTAAATGTAATTTGTATAATAGTTGTGCAACTTTCTTAGCTGCATTAAATGTTGTGCATGTCTCAAATTGTAGTAACGTATAGTCACCTATTGTGGAGTTTTATTTCTCAAATAGGACCTTACATACTCAAATATTTCCTAATTGCATGATTGATACCCAATTGGGAAGATGGTGCGACAACATTGGTAAAGTATGTGTAGTGCCAGATAAGCTTACATTATGCAGGAATTGTATTAACATGTATTGCAATGTTAGGATCACATACAATAGAATCTGCACAATTAATAGCATTTAATTTAGTCATGGGGGGCTCAGTGAAGACATTAATGAGCATTCCTAAGCAATTCTATTATGGAAGGTAGAGTTTAGATATGGGGCTGTTGGCATGTGCAATAATAGCAGCATATTCATGAACAACCATGCTAGATTAACAACCCATGATTAAAAAACAAAAAAAAAATCACACAGAAAGATACTTTTGTTCAAAGACAATAAGATGTCTTAGCTGATGAAACCATCATACCTATACTAGAAGAAACCTCAAAGTACCCAAAATCCATGCCTAAGCTAGAGTAGTGGGTGTGCGTTTGCACCACACACCAAGAAGGCAATATTACATTTGGATTTTCCTATGGTATGTGGTCAACAAAGAGAAAAGTTGAAAATATATCTGCGATTTTTTTTATAGTCTCACCATTCTACACATAAGAGTCGACCATCCATGTTTAAGTTTTCCATCATTGTTTTAGCACCTAAAAAGAATCCATCCATTGGATATTGGCTAAAACTAATTCCAGTTTCAATTTACCCATAGACCATTTTAGTAGCAGCACCTAAATCATCTGTTCCAGTTTCAGTTGATCCTAGATAAGGTAGTTTATTGACCAGACAAACACTCTGCCTACCTATATAATGACCCAATAGCATACTCCATCCCAGATTGAATATACCTGCACCAACCCTAGCAACAGATAGTCTAATAGCGGATCACCTACCAACAGATTCAATTAGAGTTTAAGATCCAATGTCAGTAGCATCGCTTCCAAATCAATAGCTTCTTCTAATCCCAGATACAAAGACACATGGAGAATAGGTCATTGTAATTCTTTTGAGCGCATTGTCTTATTTCCCGCGCGCGAACTCGAACTCTTCTCTTCTCATATGTCTCTTGGTCTCTCCACACTCCTTTCATGATGTTTTCCCACCTTTGGTCTCTTTTTCCATCCAATCCTATGGATTCTCGTGGCTTCTGTCAGACACAACCCTCTAGTTATGGATCTTAAATCAAAGGGGAAATCCAAGGGTGTCCTTCTATCAGTTTCTTATTGACTCTTTGTTACCACCAAACATCAAATTTGTCAGCAATTATAACTACTTCAACCACCAATCTTGCTACCCGTCACTAGTCACGTGGCTCTATGCATATCTAAGTACGTTGGCAGGTGATGCATTGAAGTTTGTAGCTGTAGTTTGGAATGTTGAGAAAACTTCCTATTTTCTTCATTGAAAACCTCTTAGTTCCACCTCACCAATCCCATTTGTGATATCATGACTATTACTCAAGGAATTTTCCTTCTCAGTCAGTTCTCTGATGTTTTCTATTAATCATCAACATAATTGCATGCTTCATAATCACATTATATGAAATCTTAGCATAATTATAATCATGGGGGGAAACAAGGTGTTACAGATAATCTCATAATGACTCAAAATTGGATGAAGCAACAAGATGATTAATATCATTTCAAATGCCATTTTTAAAAAGGGGATCAAGTGTTTGCCTTATGAGTAGACCTCCCTCAAAGTAAACTGTAATGATCCCAAGCCATTATGCAAGGATCATCACTGTTTTGGTGTCTTTTAAAACTTTTTCTGGTTGTGGTATTTTGTCAAACAGTTTGCTAATATATTTGTTTAGATGTGTTTATATGTGTGTATGCAGCAAATAACAGAAAGAGATAACCATGGAACATACCTCAACCATATGCAATAATATAGACAAGCCAAAACATCTCAAATCTT
>JZKD02S1645394.1:21528-45867 GCA_000966675.3 Picea glauca
ATAATATGTACTCTTATATAAATATAATGTCTTTATTTAATAGATTTTATATAATAAATTTAGGGTTTTTTTAATAAATAATTATCATATACTCCTTAAACTAACAACATTAATTAAAATGAATATCTCTAATATATTAAATTAATATTTTAAAATGTATATCTCTAATATATTAAACTAATATTTTAAGCTATTTATTTTAAAAAGTCGATGTCACGGTTTATTGCAAACACCCTAGCTCTTTAAAAAAAAATACATGTAAGAATATTGTATCTTTTTAATGTAAATTAATCTATAAAAATATATTAAATGAAATTGAAAATTATAAATAAATATAATTTTGATCTTTAAATTTTTTATCAATAAAATAAAATATCATATATTTTATTATTATTATTTTAAATTATAATTTTTAATATTTAATATAAATTAATTAATATAAATTATATTGTTTTACCATCAATACAAAAAACCTACACAATGTATTAATTTGATTATAATGTTTTAACATCCAGTAAAAGAAACCAATACCAAGTATCAATTCCATAACCTACATAGTGCATGAAGTTCGAATTACTCTAACTAATCCACTAAACTAAATCTAATCTAATATAGTTTATGTGAAGTATTCTAACTAACCCGCTAAACTAAATATAATATAATTTATATCAAATAACTTTTCTTCGCTTTATTACACTAAATTAAATATAACATAGTTTATATTTTCAATTAATTTATTTTCAATTAATTTATTTGTTCTCCATTACAAAGATGTATTCAATAGTGAATTTGGACAATGAAAGCAATGGATTAGCATATTTTTAAAAGTAGTATTACACTAAATTAAATATAATATAATTTATCCCAATTAATTTCTCTATTCTCCATTATAAATATGTATTTAATAATGAATTTGGAAGAGATGTATTCAATAGTGAATTTGGACAATGAAAATAATGGATTAGCATATTTTTAAAAATAGTAGATTAGCATATTTTTAAAAATAGTAGATTAGCATATTTTTAAGAATAGTATAGTACATGAGATAAACATTTATTTAATATTAAATGTGAGAAATGAAAATAATGAATTTATATATTTTTTTAATATATTTTGATAATTTTAGAAATCATTTTTTTAAGAAATTTAATTTTGAGGTAAAAAAAATGAATTAACAATTTTAGTTGATAGTATAGTGTTTTGTTTGTTTTGATTATTTAAATCGATTTGATTTTATTATTTAGAGAGAATTTTGTTTATAAATGATTTAGTTTATTGACATGTGTTATGATGATGAAACATAATTTTTTTAATTATTTTGATTGGTTTCAATTTATATAGTGATATGATGTAATTGGCAATATCAATTCACATGGTTATGAAATATTGTAATGGATGATCACATATGTTTTAGATGCATTAAATTTTCAATGGTATTGATGGTTTTCCTAGTGTGATAAGGAATCCACATGGACATAGTTATGTGGGATTGCATCAATATTATTTGGACTCTAGATTGAATCAAGATGTTAATATATTCC
The DNA here is from genome assembly GCA_000966675.3 of Picea glauca. Classification (NCBI taxonomy): domain Eukaryota; kingdom Viridiplantae; phylum Streptophyta; class Pinopsida; order Pinales; family Pinaceae; genus Picea; species Picea glauca. The sequence goes on from JZKD02S1645394.1 coordinate 23,070, forward strand.
ATGTGATTAATGATATTCTTTAAAACATAATCTCTTTAACAATTTTGATTTGTTTCAATTTATATAGTGATATGATGTAATTGGTAGTATCAATTCACATGGTTATGAAATATTGTAATGGACGACTACATATGTTTTAGATGCATTAAATTCCCAATGTTATTGATGGTTTTCCTAATGTGATATGGAATCCACATGTGCATAGTTATGTGGGATTACATCAATATTATTTGGACTCTAGACTGAATGAATATGTTAATATATTCCATGTGATTAATTATATTCTTTAATTTATCATTGTGGAAGTATTTAATGTGTTCATTTTAGTGAGTGCGGGAAAATGCAATATCTTTGTCAATCATTCCACACATGGGTAATGGGGTTGAATTTAACGTGTACAAGGTATCATTAGGAGAGGAGGAGAAACATTCATATTTCCACCTACTAGCACAAATTTTCCATGTTTCGGGTTGAAAAACTCGAGACGATTTTACCCAATGATTGTACGTTGTTATGAAAGTAAGTCGTTGATTTGTTCACTTGTGATATTTACCTGAGGGGTGTGAAATAAGGTGGAATCCTTATTCCTTAGTGATTATTAGTCTCTCAACAAAGTAGTAACAAATTGAATGAACATAGTATCAACTTTTATACAATTTTTCCCACCAAAGAAAGTTGAATGTTTGAAGGGCATGTGTGAACATGGCACCCTTTGTACTTGCTGAAATAAAAATCTTGAAGAGTATGTAGAAGAATGATACCATTGGTATTAATTATAGTTGTTATTTATACATGGAAAATATGTTTGATTAAAGATGAAAAAAAATTGTTGACTAAACATGTATTTTATTTAGTTTGGAAAAAGATAAATTGCATGATCAATTAATTGAGCATATAGATTATTACATATTTCATAACTAAGAGAAATAAAATAGTTCATTTGAAAATTGATTGAAGACAAATTCATTTAGAGATGTGCATGAATGGAAAAGAAAAGAATTTAGATTAACTATCTAAATTAATCACTTGTACACACAAAAATGGAGAAGAAAGAAGAACAAATAATTTAAATTCAAATCGAAGCGTGGAAAGAGAAAAATGATAAATATTTAAGAGAGTTAATAACTAACAATAGTAGTGACTACATGTGCATCCACTTAGATAGGAAAAGAGAAAGAGATAAAGGGAACATATAGGCATAAACATATGAAGTGTAGTAGTTGGGTGAGGAATAATCATTGTTTTATATTTTAAATTAAGGATTTACATGTGCATTTCTACATGTGAATGACATATGACTAGGTGAATAATAGATAATTAGAAATTTACGTTTTTTCATGAGATGGAAAAGTTGCTTGAGCCACAAATCCTATAAAACAAAGGCTTGAACCAGATAAATCACATACTTTTGTACCCTATTGTTGGATGATTGTCATAATATAAAGTTTTGATGGGTAATTTTTGATGAGTTTGGTTTATTAGAGAGTTTCCCTGAGGTGGGGATTTCCTTCCTCTCAAGATTAATAGTTGCACTCTCTTTTTATTTTCTAAATCGATATCTTTCATACAACCCCATTACAGCTCGGAGGTCCTTGGGGAAGCAGAGTATACATTGGAGTTGGTAAGGTGTCCAACTAGTGGACAATCTGGGTGGGTGTTAATCATTTGTTGAAGGAATTCATGTTTATGATGATTCCGTCTGTAACATCCTACTCTTGCATGCACTGAGCGAACTTATTCTTTGAGGACACTTGCTTGCAAGTGATCCAGGTTATTATATCTATTGATCGTTTTGATTATGATTATGAGATATTATGGACTTGATGATATGTTTTTTGGTTGTATTACATAGACAAGTGTTATTGACTGGGTTCTCCTGAGTGTGTAGGACTGTTGACCTCGAGGATGCAGAGGCATCGATGAAACCCCTTTGACTCTGGATCGATTCAAGGAGTGGATTGTTGAGTTGAATATTATGGATGTGACATATGTACATATGATTAGATGTTATGATGATTGATTGTTATTGTTGACATGATTCGTTGATGGATGCAGGCTGATGATAGCTTGCGAACCAAACTCACATTTGGAGTAGAGGGGTCACGCAGGACAACTAGATACTTGAGGGAGAGGTGTGGCAACAACCCTACCACAACCTTCTAGCACTCCCGTCGTGGCTCAAACTGTAGGTTAATGATTACCTAGCTTGAGAAGACCCATGATGTCATGAGGGCAGACTATGATAGTCGCTCATGATGATTCTAAGGGGTGCACAATAAGGTAGGGGCCTTATTCCTTAGAGGCCCTTAGTCTCCCACAAGATCACCTAGTGAAGTATTGACTCCAGGGGTTTTTGACATCTACCAAAGTCAGTCAAGAGGTGAGTGGCACCCTTGGAGCACGTAGTGCATCTTGAAGGGCACGACGCACAAGGAAAATAGAAAGAGGTGAGTGGCACACTTGGAGCACGTAGTGCATCCTGAAGGGTACGTCACACAAGGAAAACAAAAAGAGACGAGTGACACCCTTGGAGCACCTAGTGCGTCCTGAAGCGCACGTCGCAATTTTAACTGGTAAGTGAATAAACCTAATCGACCTTAAAATGAATGGTGTGATAAATAAGATTTAAAAACGATTTTCCCTAATAAAAATGTCGCCCAACCTAGTGAAATTAAAATCTAGATCTAAGTAGAACATGTGGTCAAAATAATAATAATAATAAATAAACATATAACAAGAAGGGGGGTAAGAAATTCAAATTTATTTATTAAAGTCAAAATTATAATGGAGGATTAAAATTTTAAAAAAGGAAATGGTTGTTTTCATCTATTTTTGCTAATTTAATTTTAGTTAAAAAGAAAAGAGGGTAAATGGTTGTTTCATCTACACTTGCTAAATTCATTTTTAATTAAAGAAGAAAAAGGGTAAATGGTTGTTTTATCTACACTTCCTACATTTTTTTTAGTTAAAAAGGAAAAATAGGGAAACTTAAAAGAAATAGGAAACTTAAAGAAAAAGGGGAAACCTAAAGAAAAGGGGAAACGTAAGGAAAAAGTTGAATGTCTAACTTAGTAAGGAATAGTGCCATTAGAACTTTTTAATTATGAACTCAACTAGGAATTAAGTAAAGGCGTAAGTCATTTAAGAAGTGTAAGAGAATTTTGTGACACCAAGGAGCGTTTTTAGGAATTATTTTATGTGGGTGAGGGAAATAAGAATATTTAATTAATTAATAAAATTGATTTTCTGGTGCAACTAGGAGATGAGTGACATGTGTATGACAGAGGTTTTTCCTAGTTAAAATTTATGAAAAAGGAATCTAATGAGAATTTGGGAAACTAATTACTTAAAAACTCTATAAAAAGGATGGAGGAGGAGGACTATGACTATGATATTTATGTCTAACGTTACGCTGCTGAATTTTAAGCTTGAATGAACTTTCTCTTGTGGGAGTTGGGATACTCAGCTCAGGTAACAAGTGGTAGCTCGACCTTGCAAGGTGATTTGGGTGCTAGAAGTTCTTCGGTATTGTGTGCATGGCCTGTTTGCGGCTCGGGGGGCTCAGGGGGAAGAAGAGTACCCCTAGCATTGGTTGGGAGGTACTAGTGAGGTCACATCGGTTGGAAAACGAGAGCTAGATAGAGCGCGCATGAGACAACGACTCAGAGCTTTCGCATTGGGATAAGGTACGCCTGTTAAAGTTGTTACTTGCAATGGAATTTAATTTACGCATGTTATTTTTCGATGATTGGTTGAATATTTCATTGCCATGAGCTTTCTTGCACCTTCTTTCCTACAGTATTTGTAATCCCCTTGCTCATTGTATTCTGAATTGTTTTCCCATGGTGAACCCAACCTCTAATTGCAATGACTTCTCTATGTTTGTTTTTATTTATTATTACGAAGAAAATTTGTGTTTCTATCTTTCGTCCCTTATCCCTTTAGTTATTAGTCTGTGCCTGAGCAGTTGAATAGGAGCCGAATTGACGGTCATCACTTTGGTGTTTAAAGACCTATAGATTCAAATGTCTTACTTTCCTATGCACGGATAATAAGTGAAGGATATTTTTTTCTCCTAGTTATCTAACCCTTACTTATCTCTGCGTTTTTATCTTATGATTAATCTCTAATCTTTGTTCCTTCTTATGAATGAGTATCTCTGTGTTTGATTGCTCCATTATTGAATGATTAGCCTTGCTCCCTCTTGTGCTCAGTATCTCTGCATTTTTGTTGATTTATCTATGATTGAATAGTCTCTGCGATTTTGTTTGATTATCTCTGTGCTTTGTCTCTGTGACTTCTTGGCATATTATCTCTGTGTTTTCTGGAATGACTATGTTTTAATTATTGACAACGATTTTATTTCTAAGCATTTTTCTTGGCATGTTACATAGAAATTACTCCACGAAATTCTGAGCAATATTATGCATCTCATCGTTTATTTCATAGATAGAAAATTGTTGTATTAATGAACAACCATATCATTGTTAGACATAGATTTAATAAGAGGCAACAAATTTAATGATAGACAACAATTTAATAAGAGACAATGAATTTGGTATGACAACGATTTATATTTATTGATTGACAACCAATTTATATTTATCTATGGTTGTGATTTTAACAGTAATATTTTGACAACGAACTTAATATATGTATGTCAACGATTTTTTTATTTATTACTAGATAATGTTTTGGATAACTATATTATACTCTGCGTTTTTGAATGGTAAAACTATGTGATTATTGTGATTCTTTCTCCTAAAAATCGTTCACTTGTAAACCCTTCCTTTAGCAAGCGACTTGCAGTTTATTTTAAACGTTTAATTCCCTACCGATTATTACATGGATTGAAGTTTAATTCCGTACCATTTATTACATAGATTGAGGTTTAATTCCTTGTCGATGTATTTGATGTTGATCCAAATAAATATTCATGACACTATCATCTCATTGGCATAAGAAACGTCAATGTCGGCTAAATCCATAATCGGGAGTATTTGAAATCCTAGCATAGTACTTACAACCATGAAAACATGTTATGTGATGATGCTTTTCTGGTGACCATTGGGAGCATTTTTGGATTGACAACTTTTTGTAGATTCTATGCACTCTTTTCAATATGATTGGTAATGCAATAATGATAATTGGAAATTCGTTGGTATAAAACTTGACTTCTAAAAGGTAGAGTAAATTTATGGTGTGAAGGAGTTGGCGTTGTCCAACTCTGCATTGACTTAAATGCGAGCCGTTTTCATTTTTTTTCAATATAGTAGTTAAATTTTAATTACAGTGTCCTCATTGCACAGTGTCCCTACCACTCTTAATGTTATTACATGAAAACTGTTATGGATTGAAATGTTGAAACAAAGCAATTTATATATAGGTGGATATACACAATGATTTATATACATTTGAATATAAACAACGATTTTATTATGACAGCGAATTATGCCATCATTATTCTTTATTTTCTCTATGTTTTACATATATACTGACTGCGTTTAATACACATACAACGTTTTTCATATGTGTGGGTCAGCGATGTTATACTTATCATGTGGCAGCGAGTACCATTAATTGATGGACAACATTTATTGACAATGTTTTTATTTACATGTGTGTTTGACTTATATTTCTAGCAATTGTAGTGAAAACAATTTAATATACACAAAGATACATATACATCGAAATTATACCTTAAATGGAAGCAAGGCCATACATTGATTGACATTGAATTTAGATAGAAATTGTGGATGAATTGTGACCGTGTAATATTTGTGTTTTATGGTTGTGAATAACTGCGGTTTTTTTTTGTGACGGTGTAATTGTGGTGTTGGTAACTGATGTGTGGTATGCGGTGAATGGCATCGATAATTATCCACACAATAAACATTATTCACTCAGTGATATTCTTCACAACAATTTCATCCATATTGTTAATTACACAATGGTATTTATGGATCATATGGATCATATAGTTATGGATCTTATTGATATTAGACAATGTCATCATTCATTTATTAGATAGCATTGTTGATTTTATTAGACAGGATTATTGATAGCAATTTATAGACAACATTGTGGATTTTATAGACAACAAGATAAATGCTATACAACCATCTATTAATAGATAGAGTCTCTACAGTTAGACTATGTTATCATTGTTAAACATAGATTTTTAATAGACATCAATGTGGATATATCAACTATCTTGATCTGAGGCTTGTAGGTTTGGGAAGGGTAATGATAGAATTGAAAGATTTAACTTAGGCTATACAAGGAATTACATGTTAGTAAATGACAAGGGTAATGAGACCTTTATATTAATAAAATCTTAATTAAATAATAAAATCTTATTGTAAGAATGGACTCTCAAGGGAAAATTTCATTGATGGCTAACAACATCCCTTAATTAATGTGTGATGGCAATAGAATTTGTTGCGCAAGAAATTTAATGTGTTGTGTGAATGTTATAGTCATTAGATTCCCTTGTGTCTTGTTGTATTTTCGATTGTTGGCAGGGTGTTTGGGTTTAGTCCTCATGTTTTGACATTTATTTCTGTCTCCTAGCACGAGGGATTTAGCGTGGATTAAGCATCTATAAATTTTGTGGTGTGCCATGGTTACTGTCACGCCTATCACCTTGTGATGGCATGATTCCTGATAAGGGGATCATTGCGCACCCTGATGGATAGACGCGAATGATAACCTTGCCAGAGTCTTGGGCTTCATGATTTGGATGTATTGATCATTGTAATGGATGTTGGTACTTGGTTTTGTAACACCTTAATGCATTGAGCTTTTCACACCATAGAGATTTCTAGTTACTGGTCATTGAAGTCATTGTGTCGGGTTGTTGATGTTGTCCTTTATCTTGTAGGCATTGCCTTGCTTGTGTCGGGTGGGTAGTCATTTTTATCTGTCTATTGTTTATCGCATGTTTCGTCTAGTTGCATGATGTGCTCGTGTGCTGAGTCATTGTTGTCTATTGTCTGATCTGTGTGCATTGTATTCATCGTCAAGTTGTGTTGTTTAACTGTTGTTGTTGTTGCCTTCCTACTTCTAACAAAAAAAAAATTGCACTTTCTTTCGTCACTTGTAGTCATAACGATGGGGTCATTACATATGGTATCAGAGCGGGTTCAACTCTACGACTGTGGATCGCCATGCTTTCCACTATAGTAAATCCTTGAGAATTAACCTAGCGCTAATTAAAACTTTAACCTGCCCATGCGATAAGCACGGTTAGATGACATCGTAGAGATTCATGATGTGGTGGTAGGGGAGGAGGCATGGCGCCTCTAGTAGCATCCACGCCCGAGGGGTCTAACAAACTAGGGAGACGAACATGTTGTCGTGCAGGAACAGATAGTTGTGGTTGATGTGGTTGGGCTGATGAGGTCCTTTCAATGGTTGTTTGAGGCACTGATTATCCATTTGGATATAAATGAGGCCAGGGCGCCGACACCCCCTAAGGATCCACCGTGCGCTACGGTCGATACTGGTAGAATTCACCCCGAACTCAAGAAGGTAAAATTTCTTGACTTCTTTGGTGCCCCGGATGATGTAGCCGTCGAGGCATGGTTGGAGAATATGGCGATGTGATTTTCACTTCGCGAATATACCTCCAACATGAAGGTTCGCTTGGTGATCTTTCAACTGAAGGGAAGTTCTCTTATGTGGTGGAAGATGCTCCTGTTGCATTTGAACGTGGCAGTCGAAGATGTGTCATGGGAACTATTCAAGGAACGGTTTCGGGAGAGGTATCTATCTGAGGAATTCATTGAGCATCAACTCAATGATTTCAACGCCTTGCGATAGGGCGGTCGTATGGTGCCCGAGTATGAGGCCCATTTTATGGAGCTCCTTCCATATGCTCCACACCTGAATACTTGTACGCCACAACCTTAGGATATTACGATGTTGTGATCGGTATAGACTGGTTGGAATCACATGAGGCGATACTCAAATGTAAGACGAAATAGATTAGTTTGGTCGATGATGAGGGATAGAGATGCATGATTGTAGGTCAGAACTAGGGATTTTCCCTGAAGTTCATCTCTTCCTTACAACTACAGAAGAGCATGTGCAAGGGATGTAAGATTTATGTGATCCGTGCGTTAAATGAGAAGGGAGTAGCGGAATGTCTAGAACACCTTCCGGTGGTGAGAGACTTTGAGGACGTCTTCCCTGAGGAGTTACCTGGGATGCCGTTGGACTGAACCGATAGCAAGAACGCCTTATCGGATGTCGAACCTGGAGTTACAGGAGTAGAAAATGCAACTGAAGGAGTTGTTGGACCTGGGACTTATACTTCCAAGTGTGTCACCGTGGAGTGCACCTGTTATTTTCATACGAAAGAAGGATGGGTTGTGGAGAATCTGCATTGACTACCATCAATTGAACAAGGCAACGATCAAGAATCAGTATTCGTTGCCAAGGATTGACGATATGTTTGATCATATGAAGGGTGTGCCAGTGTTTTCAAAGATTGACTTGAGATCAGGGTATCACCAATTATGAATCAAGAAGGATGACATCCCTAAGATCACCTTTAAGATGAGGTTTGGACATTACGAGTTTAGTGTTTAACGTTGGGACTGGCAAACACCCTAGGGGTATTTATGAGTTTGATGAACGGGGTGTTTTGCAAGTACTTGGAAGAGTTCATCCAAGTATTCATTGACGATATTTTGATTTACTCTCGGACGATGAAGGAGCATGAAGAGCATGTGCGCTTAGTACTACAGTGTCTGCGAGAGAAAAAATTGTATGGGAAATTATCTAAATGCTCGTTTTATCAATCGAAGATTCAGTACTTAGGGAATGTCAGTTGTGATGAAGGTATTACCATAGATCCAGCAAAGGTCGAGGCTATTATGGAATGGCCTACGTCGATGAATGTCCTAGAAGTTTGTATCTTCATGGGTTTAGTGGGATATTATCGATGGTTCATCGAGGGTTTTTCAAAGATAGAAAATCCGATCACAAAATTATAGAAGAAGAATAAGAAGTTCGTTTGGACCAAGAATTGTGTAGAAGGATTTTGAAGGCTGAAGGAGTTGTTGGAAACAACACTAATACTAAAGGTCCCAGACATGGAAACAGACTTCTTGGTATGCACTAACGCATCCAAGGAAGGCTTAAGTGGAGTCTTGATGCAATATGGTCGAGTGATCGCTTACATCTTGAGAAAGTTGCGAATGCATGAGGAGAACTATGCAACACATGATTTGGAGTTGCTAGCCATTGTATATTCCTTGAGAGTTTAGAGACACTAACTTATTGGATGGAAATTCGAACTAAAAATGGACCACTGTGGACTACATCACATATTTAGGAAAAGTGACTTGAACATGCGACAACGATGTTGGTTGGAATTGCTTAGAGAGTACGATTCCAAGATTACTTACATAAAAGTTCCAGTGAACATAGTGGAGGATGTGTTGAGTCTGAGACCACACATATTTTCAGTGATGCCTCTTCAGACGAATATGGGTGAAAATATTCTAGCTTTACATCACAACGATGACTGGTACAAGGAGGCCAAGGATTTTATCGGACATAACACAATGATGGTACCAATATTTGAAGGATTTGTGTTTGATGATGACAGATTATTGAGATTTAAAAATTGAATTTACGTACCACCCAACGACGAGTTGAGGAGTTTGATCCTAAATGAGGCTCATCGAGGAGTCACGAATATGAGGGCAGGCCTTAAACCCTTGTTCTTCTAGAAAGGACTGAAGGCGGACATAGTCAACTACATGGAAAGATGTCTAGAATGTCAACAGGTCAAGGATGAGCATAGACATCCGACAGGATTCTACAACCACACGCTATTCCGAAATCGAAATTGGAGGTCATTTCGATGGATTTCATTGTTGGATTTCCACTGACGGCAAGGAGACATGACTCAATTTTTTTGGTAGTTGACACTCTGACGAAGAGTGCTCTTTTTATCCCTGTGTGTATGATGTATCAGGCACCTGACATATCTAGAGTTTTCATCATTGATATTGTGAGGCTGCATGGCATGACTAAGAGGATTATATCTGATCAAGGATCGATGTTTACTGGACAATTTTGGACTAGTTTCCAAGAGGCCTTGGGAACCCAACTTAACTTTAGTACCACGTATCACCTGGAGACAGACGAGAAGACTGAATGAAAAAAAAAAATCTTGGAGGACATGCTGCATATGTACGTGATGGACCAACATAAACATTGGGAAGAATTATTTCCATTGATAGAATTCACATATAACAATAGTTATCAAAGCACCATTAAGATGGCACCTTTCGAGTTTCTTTACAGGAGACCGTGTCAGACGCCTTTGAGTTGGGATCATCTTGAGGATAGGGTCCTGGTGGGACCAAAAGCAATCCAAGTAATGGAAGATCAAATGAAAACAATAAGACAAAGGATTAAGGAAGTGCAGGATCGACCGAAGAGTTATGTCGATGCACATCGTGTCGATTGTAGTTACGAAGTTGGCGATCGAGTCTTCTTGCAGGTGAAACCGCATAAGAGTTCGATCAAGTTTGGAAGAGGTGCTAAAATCTCTCCTAGGTTCATGGGACCTTTCGATATTGTGGAAAAGAAGGATCCCATGGCCCATCGACTAGCCTTTTCTAATTCTTTGAGGCATATGCATGATGTTTTTCATGTATATGTTTGAGACTTTATATTAGTGATCCTACACATGTTATTAACATGAGTTCCTTGTAGGTATTTGACGAGGGTGTGCTCAGGACAGAGCCAATCCACATCCTAGACCATTGCATTCGATATCTATGGCATCGAACAATAGATCATGTCAAGGTCCAGTGGGACAACTATAGTTTGCACTCGACAACCTAGGAGGACTCATATGATATGCACCCACAATTTCCATTTTTTTTTATAGATAGACTTATGATACTATCATACACTTTATCTTGACACTTATATACTGTGAAAATTAGGGACGAAGTTTAAACCAAGAGGGGGTGTATGTAACATCCTGCTCTTGCGCACACTGAGCGAACTTATTCTTTGAGGACACTTGCTTGCAAGTGATCCAGGTTATTATATCTATTGGTCGTTTTGATTATGATTATGAGATATTATGGACTTGATGATATGTTTGTTGGTTGTATTACATAGGCAAGTTCTATTGACTAGGTTCTCCTGAGTGTGCAGGACTTTGGACCTCGAGTATGTAGAGGCATCAATGAAACCCCTCAGACTCTGGATCGAGTCAAGGAGTGGATTGTTGGGTTGAATATTGTGGATGCAACATATGTACATATGTTTAGATGTTATGATGATTGATTATTATTGTTGACATGATTTGTTGATGGATGTAGGTTGGCGATAGCTTGTCGACCAGACTCACATGTGGAGTAGAGGGGTCACACAGGACAACCAGAGACTTGAGGTAGAGGTGTGGCAACAACCCTATGATAGCCTAATAGCACTCATGTCGTGTCTCGAAATGTAGGTGAACGATTACCTAGTTCAAGAAGACCCACGATGTCGTGAGGGAAGACTGTGACAGATGCTCACGATGATTCTAAGGGGTGTGCAATAAGGCAGGGGCCTTATTACTTAGAGGCCCTTAGTCTCCCACAATATCATCTAGCACAGTATTGACTCCAGGGGTTTTTGACATCTACCAAAGTCATTCAAGAGGTGAGTGGCACCCTTGGAGCACGTAGTGCGTCCTGAAGGGCATGTTGCACAAGGAAAACAGAAAGAGGCGAGTGGAACCCTTGGAGCATGTTGTGTGTCTTGAAGGGCACGTCACGCAAGGAAAACAAAAAGAGGTGAGTGGCACCCTTGGAGTACCTAGTGCATCCTAAAGGGCACGTCGTGATTTTAACTGGTAAGTGAATAAATCTAGTTGGCCTTAAAATGAATGATGTGATAAGTAAGATTTAACAATTTTCCCTAATAAAAATGTCGCCCAACCTAGTGAAATTAAAATCTAGGTCTAAGTAGAACATGTGGTCATAATAATAATAATAATAAATAAATAAACATATAAAAAGAAGGGGGGTAAGAAATTCAAATTTATTTATTAAAGTCAAAGTTATAATGGAGGATTAAAATTTTAAAAAGGGAAATGGTTGTTTTTATCTATTTTTGCTAATTTAATTTTAGTTAAAAAGAAAAGAGGGTAAATGGTTGTTTCATCTACACTTGCTAAATTAATTTTTAATTAAAGAAGAAAAAGGGTAAATGGTTGTTTTATCTACACTTGTTAAATTGATTTTTAGTTAAAAAGGAAAAAGAGGGAAACTTAAAAGAAATAGGAAACTTAAAGAAAAAGGGGAAACCTAAAGAAAAGGGGAAATGTAATGAAAACGTTGAATGTCTAACTTAGTAAGGAATCTTTCCTTTAGAACTTTCTAATTATGAACTCAACTAGGAATTAAATAGAGGCGTAAGTCATTTAAGAAGTGTAAGGGAATTTCGGGACACCAAGGAGCGTTTTTAGGAATGCTTTTAGGTGGGTGAGAGAAATAAGAATATTTAATTAATTAATAAAATTGATTTTCTGGTGCAACTAGGGGATGGGTGACATGTGTACGAGGGAGGTTTTTCCTAATTAAAATTTATGAAAAAAGAATTTAATGAGAATTTGGGAAACTAATTACTTAAAAACTCTATAAAAAGGATGGAGGAGGAGGAGTATGGATCTGATATTTTTGCGTAACATTACGCTGCTGAATTTTTAGCTTGACTGAACTTTCTCTTATGGGAGTTGGGATACCCAGCTCGGGTAATGAGTGGTATCTCAACCTTGCGAGACGATATGGGTGCTATAATTTCTCTGGTATTGTGTGTGTGGCCCCTTTGTGGCTCAGGGGGATCAGGGGGAAGAAGATTACCCCTAGCGTTGGTTGGGAGGTACCGGTGAGGTCACATCGGTTGGCAAGAGGGAGTTGGACAAAGGGCGCGTGGGACAACGACTCAGAGCTTTCGCATTGGGATAAGGTATGCATGTTATATTTGTTACTGGCAATGGAATTTGATTTACTCATGTTATTTTTCAGTGCACAGTTGAATATTTCATTGCCATGAGCTTTCTTTCACCTGCTTTCCTACGGTATTTATAATCCCCTTGCTCGCTTTATTATGAAATTTTTTCCCATGGAAAACCCAACCTATGATTGCAATGACTTCTCTGTGTTTATTTTTATTGATTATTATGAAGAAAATTTGTGTTTCTATCTTTCATCCCTTATCCCTTTAGTTATTAGTCCATGCCTGAGCAGTCGGCTAGGAGCCGAATCGACGGTCATCATTTCAGTGTTTAAATACCTATAGATTCAAATGCCCTTCTTTCTTGTGCATGGATAATAAGTGAAGGCTAATTTTTTTTCCCAATTATCTAACCCTTACTTATCTCTGTGTTTTTCTCTTATGATTAATCTCTAATCTTTGCGCCTTCTTATGAATCAGTATATGTGTGTTTGATTGTTCCATTGCCAAATGATTAGCCTTGCGCCCTCTTGTGTTGAGTAGGTCTGCATTTTTGTTGATTTATCTCTGATTGAATAGTCTTTGTGATTTTGTTTGATTATCTTTATGCTTCATCTCTGTGACTTCTTGGCATATTATCTCTGTGTTTTCTGGAATGACTGCATTTTAGTTGTTGACAATGATTTTATTTCTGGGCATTTTTCTTGGCATGTTACACATAAATTACTCCATAAAATTCTGAGCGATATCATGCATCTCATCATTTATTTCATAGAGAGCAAATTCTTGTATTAATGAACAACCATATCATTATTAGACATAGATTTAATAAGAGGCAAAAAATTTAATGATAGACAAAAATTTAATAAGAGACAACGAATTTGGTATGAAAACGATTTATATTTATTGATTGACAACAATTTTATATTTATATATGGCTATGATTTTAACAGAAATATTTTGACAGCAAACCTAATATATGTATGTCAATGATTTTGTTATGTATTACTGGATAGCGTTTTGGATAACGATATTGTACTCTGCGTTTTTGGATGGTAAAACTCTGTGATTATTGTGATTCTTTCTCCTAAAACTCGTTCACTTATAACCCATTCCTTTAGCCAATGACATGCAGTGTATTTTAGACGTTTAATTCCCTACCGGTTATTACATGGATTGAATTTAATTCCCTATTGTTTATTACATAGATTGAGGTTTAATTCCCTATCGATGTATTTGATGTTGAGCCAAATAAAGATTCATGACACTATCATCTCATTGGCATAAGAAACGTCAATGTTAGTTGAGTCCATAATTGAGAGTATTTGAAATCGAGGCATAGTAATTACAACCATGACAACATGTTATGCAATAATGTTTTTCTGGTGGCCATTGGGAGCATTTGTGTATTGGCAACTTTTTGGAGATTCTATGCACTCTTTTCAATATGATTGGTAATGAAATAATGATAATTGGAAATCCGTTGGTATAAAACTTGACTTCTTAAAGGCAGAGTAAATTTATAGTGTGAAGGAGTTGGTGTTGTCCAATCGTGCATTGACTTAAATCCTATCCGTTTTCATTTTGTTTAAATAAAGTAGTTAAATTTTAATTATAGCATCCTTGTTGCATAGTGTCCCTACAACTCTTAATGTTATTACATGCAAACTGTTATGGATTGAAATGTTGAAACAAAGCAATTTATATATAGGTGGATATACACAATGATTTATATACATTTGAATATAAACAATGATTTATGCCATCATTATCCTTTATTTTCTCTACGTTTTACATATATATTGACTGTGTTTAATACACAGAAAGTGTTTTTAATATGTGTGGGTCAATGATGTTATATTTATCCTATGGCAGTGAGTCCCCTTGATTGATGGACATAGTTTATTGACAACGTTTTTATTTACATGTGTGTCAGACTTATAATTCTAGGAATTGTAGTGAAAACAATTTAATATACATGGAGATACATATACAACGAAATTATACCTTAAATGGAAGCAAGGTCATACATTGATTGACAGTGAATTTAGATAGCGACTGTGGATGCAATGTGACCGTGTAGTAGTTGCATTTTATGGTTGTGAATAGCTGTGTTTTTTTTGGTGATGTAATTGTTGTGTTGGTAATTGTTGTGTGGTATGCAGTGTATGGAAGCGATAATTATCCACACAGTAAATGTTATTCACTCAGCAATATTCTTCACAGCAATTTCATCCATATTGTTAATTACCCAACGGTATTTATGGATCATATGGTTATGGATCTTAGTGATATTATACAGTGACATCATTCATTTATTAGATAAAATTGTTGATTTTATTAGACAACATTGTTGATAGTGATTTATAGACAACGTTGTGGATTTTATAGACAACAATATAAATTCTATACAACGATCTATTAATAGACATAGATTCTACTGTTAGACTATGTTATCATTGTTAAACATAGATTTTTGATAGACAACAATGTGGATATATCAACTATCTTGATCTAAGGCTTGTAGGTTTGGGAAGGGTAATGATAGGGTTGAAAGATTTAACTTAGGCTATACAAGGAATTACATGTTAGTAAATGACAAGGGTAATGAGACCTTTATGTTAATAAAATATTAATTAAATAATAAAATGTTATTGTAAGAATGGATTCTCGAGGGAAAATTTCATCGATTGCTAACAACGTCCCTTAATTAATGTGTGATGGCAATAAAATTTGTTGCCCAAGGAATTTAATGTGTTGTATGAATGCTATAGTCATCAGATTCCCTTGTGTCTTGTTTTCTTGTCGATTGTTGGCTGGGTGTTTGGGTTTAGTCCTCATGTTTTGACAGTTATTTCAGTCTCCTAGCGCGAGGGATTTAGCTTGGGTTAAGGTCTAGAAATGTTTTGTTGCACCATGGTTACTATCATGCCTATAACCTTGTGATGGCATGATTCCTGATGAGAGGATCATTGCATGCCCTTATGGATAGACGTGAATGATAACCTGGCTAGAGTCTTGGGATTCCCGATGTGGACGTATTGATAATTGTAATGGATGTCGGTACATGGTTTTGTAACACCTTAATGCATTGGGTTTTTCACGCCATAGAGGTTTCTAGTTATTGGTCGTCGAAGCCATTGTGTCAGGTTGTTGATGTTGTCCTTTAGCTTGTAGTCATTGCCTTTCTTGTGTCAGGTGGGTAGTCGTTTTTATCTGTCTATTGATTATCGCATGTTTCTTCCAATTGCATGATGTGCTAGTGTGTTGAGTCATTGTTGTCTATTTCCTGATCTACGTGTGTTGTGTTCATCATCAAGTTGTGTTGTTTAACTATCGTCGTTGTTTCCTTCGTGCTTCCAACAACAACAAAAAAAAAATCACTTGCTTGCGTCGCTTGTAGTCTTAATGATGGAGTCGTTACAACATCGTTATCTGATCTTTACAAATTTTAAATTTTCCTTGGAATAGTCGAATCCTTTTGATGCACAAGGACTACGCTTATATGTAATTTAGAATAATACATGGTAAATAAAACCAATTTGATTTTGTAAACTACTATATTATTAAACCATCACATAGTATACATCACAATATTCAAACATTTAATTACATGGAATTAAACTATAATAATTTTTTGTAAATTTTATTAAACAAAATGTCCAAGTTCTTCAGACATCATTACATTCAATAGAGTTTTTTTGTGAAAGTTCTCAACCTCTCACCCATTCACTAAACTCCTCTTTTACTGAATCTGGAACTTCTCACAAACTACAACTTAAAGGTTTGAAGCTTGGTTTATTTTAATAGTAATGACTAGCGCCTACATCCACCACCACATCCATGGAATGTAGATTTCTTAGATACCAAAGGCATCTTTCTTATTGTGGAAAGATAATTCTATACGCAAAATGAATTCTAATGGCGTAATCAATCCAGGTGTCATGTATTGGTCATTGTTTTATATTATCGCTAATTATTTTAGTGACATTAATTATTTACTTTTACACTATAGTTTTTATCGTTAAGTGTTAAGTTTTACCTCATCATTTTTCCACTGTCAAGTATGGACACGATTATTGCTTGTTTTTACTAAACTAATATAGACTAGATTATCATTTTTATATTCTCTATAGACAATCATATCTTCTACAACCACTTCCATTGCATCCTCTTTCATATCTAAAACTATGAGAGGTTCTATTTTCTTCCATGGTAATCTATAACAACTTTTATAAAAACATAAAATCAAAAAAATATGATGGAATTAATACCTAAACTACTAAAAGAAAATGAGATTCACAGGAAATCTTAATGCACCAAGGATTCTCTTGCATCAAACTCCCTTGGTTGGAAAATTTGAGCATCTTTATCAAATGTAAGTTGAAAAAATGTGTAGAGTCAGCATCCTCCTTTACCCATTAGGACTGTTAACAACCATTCAACAAGGTTTCACTACCTCCCTTTTATTTTTCCCCATCTATTCTTACTACCTTACATTGCTCCCATTCAAAGGTGCTTACTTCCGCTCCAACCTCCCTCTTAGGCACCATTCTCAATAATTTCTACATGGATTGCAGAATTATACCATTCTCCTCACTCTCAAATTTACCTTTATTTGTCTCCATCATGGCCACACTCTCCAAATTCTCTGTTGTTTTTCCTCCAAACATACCATCACTTGAAAAATTACAGGAATGAAAATCTCCTAGAAACTCCTCATTCAAAGGAGTTTGTATAGTAGTGCACATGCTATTCTCTTTATTTTCTTCATCCCACTACTCCATAGGTTATTTTTGATCCACCTACTTAGGGATGATTTTAGGGGCTAAATTTCGTTGATGGGCTAATTTTCCATGGGTTTTCCCCAAAAAAGATTCGCTATTCTAAAAATGACTCACCCAAATTCTATAGGATAAAATTATTTTACCTTAAAAATCACCAAACATTTTATAGTAGGCATATGAAGGATTAGTAAGATTTGCTAATGTTTCTACATTTTAAAATAAATTTCCATCCTTAAAATCACCCCTGCGTGACCTACTTCACATATGTCAACACTAGACATAATGCCACACTGACATCCTTCTCCACTTTTTCATTCAATGGATGAATGTTAAATTTCATCCCATCCTTCTCAAATTCATATGTATTTATTCTCTTATCATGCATAAATTTTGAACAAATTTCCATTACCTCCCCAAGAAAATGTGACCATCATCCATGGGAAAAACATCAAATAGAATGTTAATCATTTAACCCAAAATATCGAAATTAATTAAGCATTGCTCATCAAGTGACCCTATGCCCATTTTTTTAACGGTGACACTCTATATGATTTTGGATGAGGTGTATACTTCAATTTCAATTGTGAATAAATTCATGACACATGATTTTTTCTAAACTACCACCATCAATAATTAGATTACAACACTTACCTTCTACCTTACTTTTTTTATGATGAGTTTATTCCTCTGTTTTGATTCTTCTAAACCTCCTTCTCAAGCTACAACAATATTTTACTCATCATCAAATTTTATCCCTACTCTACCCTCAATTACACCATCTCACTTACTACTACTATTGGTTCTACTTCAACAGTATGAATTCTCCCCTCTTGTTTTCTTCCATTCTGTAAAATATTTGGGCATTCAACTGCCATATGGCCTTCCATTCCACATCTAAAGAATACACCTTAAATTTTTCCTTCTCTTCATCTATTAGCATTAAATCTTCTTCTAAGAGTATATTCAACAATATGAATTCTCCCCTCTTGTTTTCTTCCATTCTGTAAAAGATTTGGGCATTCAACTGCGATATGGCCTTCCATTCCACATCTAAAGAAGACACCTTAAAATTTTCCTTCTCTTCCTCTATTAGCATCAAATCTTCTTCTAAGAATATATTCCATGGTGTTGGATCTAATTTCACCTTCTTACACGTGTTTTCCTTTTTGTTTTCATATTCCATATCATGGATCTTTTCTCATGGTTTGTTGCTTCCTAAGAAAAATCTCCTCAACCCTCAAGGATGCTTCATAATCCTTTGTCACTAAACAAAAATTAAAAACATTAAAATCATCTTGAATGGCATAAATTTTACCATTCACGTACCTAGCAATGGATTTTGGACTCTCCTCATTCTTCCTAGACATTATAGAAAATCTGTAAAATTCCTTCATGTACTCCTTTACTGACATCTTCAATTTATTCAAATTTTGTAATATTCTCAAAAAATTTAAAGCTCAATCCATAGACAAGGAATCATTTTTTAACATTGTCATCATCATATCCTGGATTTTAATACTCTCTCTAACACAAATTTCTCTATTTAGCTACAAATTATCGCATCACAAAGAAGCATGACTTTTCAATTTTGTGTTGGCAAACCTAGCCCTCCTAAGATCTATGATATGCTCAAATTAAAATATTTTTTCCATTTCTCCTATCCAATCTATCAATTCATCATGATTTAAACTTCCAAAATACACAAGAGTATCAAGTTTAGGTTTAGCTCCAAAACTGTTAATTTCTACATGATCATTCTCACATCCATTTCCACATACTCATTTGGTTCTTCTCTTGTATCATTTTATTCCACTTCATCGTCATTGATGTCCCACACCACGTGTGAAATACCTCTCCTCTAACCCACCTCCATAACTTCCATTTTAGCCATCATTTTCTTCACCATTGTTGTAAGGTCATTCACATATTCTACACCCTCAAGTCTTCTAAGTCTTCCATGACCTCTTCCTTTATGTGTCATCACTTAATTCTATTTTGGGATGTCTTCTTGCAAGCTCCCACCTCACTAACATTCACAAATTACTGAATATGAGACAATATATCTTTGGTCCTCCCAATTGTAGTCTCAATCTACTTTGATACCACTTAATGCAGAGGGACTACACCTCCCTACAATTTAGAATAACATGTAGTAAACATAAACACTCTAATTTCATAAACCACTATAGCAACTATAGAATTATGTAATACCTAGTACCCAAGGATTCATGATTTTAACAATAAATTCATTATCTAATTGACTTAGTATTTATGTTTACATGTCAACTAATTTCTGGTTTTGTTATAATATAATAAGCAATTAAATCTCAAATTACCTAACACATTTTCAGTATATAGGTATGCATTTTTAACTTTCATTCACAAAAAATAGTAATTAGTGAAGTACCTATTAATAAGAAGTTCATCCCTTTTTCTTTCATGTTTATCTTTCTCGTTGATGTTCTTCCTTAAACTAAATCCTCCCAGCCAGCTAGGAACATAGCCTCTATGTCTCCCTAGCTCCAATAAATCATATTTTATGTCCCATGAACCCAAAATCCCAGCAACACCAGTCCACTAGTAAAAACCCACAAAAAAAATTCCAACCTTCCTCCTCTCCAAAATTTATGTTTCCTTTCTCCTCCAATTTTGGTTTATCCTTTCCCTAAGAAAAAATAATCCCCCTCCCCAAGTCCAACTCCCACTTCCTTATTCTTCTCTCTCGAATCCTTCCCATTATTAATTTCCCATCTAACTTATCCTTTGTCATAAATTCAAACAACCCCAACCACAAATGAAATACTTAATTTTATTTATTGTTGCATTTCTTAAATCAAAAGAATAATTAAATAAATGATAAAACCTAGTTAGTTAAACAATTAATTGATTTAATTTAATTTAATTGATTATAATCGTTAATTAATTTAACTGGGTGTTACATACACCCGCCCTTCAAGAAACTCCGTCCTGAAATTATAGTAACTTACAATACAAGGATAGTAGTAACATGATTCATACATCTAAATCAAATAGGCACATCATTAATTTAAACATTCATAAATACTAGTATACATGCGCAAGGCATGCATGCATAGCTAGAACAAACAAGACTCACATGTGTACTAATGACAATAATTATCACATCTAATGCAACTCATGTATGCTTCCAATCCAATTAGCAATGTTATTAATTTCATAAAGAATAATAAACCATTTACAATATTTGCAGAATCCGTCAATTATAATAATTTAACAAAAGCAACATTCACTTGGATAATTGTAGTTGAATTAAGAATTTATTTACTTATTTTTAAACAAGAGAAAATCAAACACTTCTGCTATAATATTAAAACCCCACACACTCTCAACTACTTTTAATCATCATGCCTCCCTAACCTACTTCCCTCTTCCATTCCTATCTTTCCTTTGTTGGACTATCCTGGAGCGTCAATTGTATTGACCTAACTCCATATAGAACCCATAAGCGGAAGTGTCAACTACCTTGACCAAGCTTCCCCAATAGGAAAATGGAAATCATCATCACATTTCTAGGCGAGTGTGATCTAACATTGTCCTCCCATGACTCCAAGTTTCAGAGGATACACTATAGGTAATGCCTCCACCCCTTATGATAGAACTAGGGTCAACACCCTATCATGGACCATACAGTGGCACTGTTTTGTTGGTATTTTGTCATCGTATATTCAGTTTCAGGCAGTCTCGCTACCTAAAAACCTGCATTGGCCCACATATCATAGCAATGCATTTGAACCAACATATATTCACATACAAATATTCATACCATATTGTTTCTCAGTCGATGTTCATGACATCAACCCTTTATTATCATTATCCTTTGGCTATTTCATAGCCCATTAACTTGCATATTAGTTATAACACAACTCAAACATATCCATACACATTATCATGTAAACACATTTAACCATATCATCAACTCGGTATCCATGTACCAACATCTTTAAATTTCAAAATTTTCAAGCTATAAATAGGTTGCATAATATCCATCATAAATCACATAACAACAAACATTCATAATATTTACATTAGCATAGGTCCATATGTCCAAAATTTAAAGTGTGTAACAACCCTGCTTAAATAGACATATAGGATTATTAATTATAATTAATTTAATAATCTAACTGTCTTAAAAGATTAGCTAAACAATAATTATTTCTTAAAATAACATTTACTAATTAATTATTATTAATTAGTTATTCATGATTGTCAATGATTAATTTAAGTATTAATTAACTCATTAATTTAAGTATTAATTAACTCATTAATTAATAAGGTAAAGAAATAAAAGGAGGATAATAAACTATATTGTTAAATTAAGTTACGTATCCAACAAGGGATAACATATTAACTATAAGAAGATAAAATAATAAAGGAGGGATAAGGGGCATTAACAAGAAAGGATAAGAAGGTAATAAATGAGTTAGGTAGGGAGTAAATGAGGTGGGGGGAGTCGGTGAAGGAGGAATATGGAGGGGAAGGAGGTTGACGGGAGGTCATTCTACGAGAGGTTGGGGAATGGATTTTGGGAGCTCTGGATTTGCAGAGAGAGGTGAAATTATGGAGTAGGATTGTATTAGTGCATCGGGGTTGCTGGAGGTTTTGGGCACAGGGGCCAGGATATCTATATGATATCTTGGAGCTAGGAAGTTACCTAGTTGGCAGGGAAGAACTAGGTTTTGGGCAGTGTTTTGCAGCAGAGGTCAAGAAGGAAAGCAACAGACAAATGGAGGATTATTAGCATCAGGTTTAGGTATTATTTAAAATTATGCATTGTTGTTAATATGTTATTAAATTTATTATTGGTTGTTAAATTTAGGTTACTGAAGTTATTATTATGAAGTTACTGCCTTAGTTTATGTAATAAATTGATGTTTAATTTATTCGGCCCCTACATTTGGTATCAGAGCGTCTTAGTTCGAAATCTGGGCCTATGGGCCAAGTTCCCAGCTCCAAGCTCTAGCTCCAGTCCCACCTAACCTGCAAACCAAACCAAA
>JZKD02S1645394.1:54076-67325 GCA_000966675.3 Picea glauca
TTTAAGTATTAATTAACTCATTAATTAATAAGGTAAAGAAATAAAAGGAGGATAATAAACTATATTGTTAAATTAAGTTACGTATCCAACAAGGGATAACATATTAACTATAAGAGGATAAAATAATAAAGGAGGGATAAGGGGCATTAACGGGAAAGGATAAGAAGGTAATAAATGAGTTAGGTAGGGAGTAAATGAGGTGGGGGAGTCGGTGAAGGAGGAATATGGAGGGGAAGGAGGTTGACGGGAGGTCATTCTACGGGAGGTTGGGGGATGGATTTTGGGAGCTCTGGATTTGCAGAGAGAGGTGAAATTATGGAGTAGGATTGTATCAGTGCACCGGGGTTGCTGGAGGTTTTGGGCAGTGTTTTGCAGTAGCGGTCAAGGAGGAAAGCAACGAACAAACGGACGATTATTAGCATTAGGTTCAGGTATTATTTAAAATTATGCATTGTTGTTAATCTGTTATTAAATTTATTATTGGTTGTTAAATTTAGGTTACTGAAGTTATTATTATGAAGTTACTGCCTTAGTTTATGTAATAAATTGATGTTTAATTTATTGGTCCCCTACAAAGTGTCAATTAATCAATGTTCCACAGATCATAATAAATTAAAGATACGACTAGGCCATAAGTAATTCTAGTTTTCTAAGTCAAAATGAGTCATTACATACACCCATCATTCGGGAAACATAGTCCCGAGGTGGTCAAAAAAGTGATGGATGATCTCATCATAAGGTCTTTGCATCCTCCCAAGTAGCATATCCTGGGCTATGTTGCTTGTCCCACTAGACCTTAAATTGGTCCACCAAACGATTCCTGAGCTTTCAGACCCTATGGTCCAATATGAATAGTGGTTCGACCATGATGGTTCTTGTGTCCAAGACTTGCAATTCCTTCCAATTTAGTTTGTGAGATTTTTCGATGACATAATGATGTAGAACAGGTACATGAAAAACATTATGATTTTTATGCAAGTGGGATGGAAGTATGAGGCGATAGGAAACATGTCCAATTCTCTCTTGGATTTTAAACGGTCCTATAAATTGAGGTGACAAATTTGTCCCTTTCCCAAAACAAATGGTACTCTTATTAGGACTGATACAAATGAAAACATGATGTCCCACTTATAACTTCAGTTTGTCCTATGTGCACTAACATAACTTTTTTGTCTATCATGTGCCTCCTTTAGTCATTGTATAATATGAATCACATGTTCCTCCATCTATTGAATCAATTTTGGCCCTAATGTCACTCGGTATTCTAACCTTTCCCAACTCAATGGTTTCTTTCATGGCCTTCCATACAAATATTCATAGGGTGGAATTTGAATTGAGTTGTGAAAAATATTATTGTAGGTGAACTCTACCAAAGGTTGGTACTTCTCCCAATGGGTTTGATTATCCATAACATACATCCTAATAATATCTTCCATAACCTGATTTACTCTTTCAATTTTCCCATCTATTTCAGGATGATATGTTGTGCTTAAGTTCAAATGAGTCCCCAGTGTTGACTGCAAACTTGTCCAAAACCTAGATGTGAATCGAGAGTCCCTACTGAAATCATATTCTTGGGTAACCCATGAAAATAGATGAGTTCACTTATAAAAACAGGTGCCACATCAGTGACATCATAAGTGTCTATGAATAGAATAAAATGAACACTCGTGGTCAAATGATCAACTATAACAAGAATGGAATTGTGCCTCAGCAATGTGAGTGGAAATCCCACAATGAGATCCATAGAAATGACTTCCCACTTGGACATAGGAACATCATGCAGTTGTAGGAGACCTATCAGGTGGTGATGATAATCTTTCACTTGCTGAAACTCAAGGCACTTGGCGACGAAATGGGATTCATCACGCTTCATGCCTGTTCAGAAGAAAAGATTCTTCATCTCCACATACATTTTATTCACACCTAGATGTGCACAGTAAAGTGATCTATGGGATTTCTTGAATATGATTCTTTGAATATCCCCACCCTTAGGGATGTTCATCCTTCCTTGATATCTTAACAATCCATATGCTTCAAGGCTATAACCTTCATACTTTGGCTCTAACTACCTCCCACTCTAGAGGGATGAAGTAACCTTTAAATACCAACTATATCAAAGAATATTCCCCAACTCACTCCCTCAAATTAAATTTTAATGGCACCAAGGAGAAGATATGTGGCCTGCTTCTCAGGGAATCTATGACCACATTCTCCTTTCTCTTGATGTATGAAATTTCAAAATCATACTCACTCATAAAATCACTCTATCGCCTATGTCTGGCATTGAGATCCATTTGAGTGAAGAGATGATTTAAGATTTCATGGTCTTTTTTGAGCTCAAATATTCGCCCCACTAGATAATGCCTCCAAAGCTTCAAAGATAGAATTACAGCTGCCAACTCTAAATAACGAGTAGCATATATCTCTTCATGTTGCTTCAAATTTCTTAATGTGTATGTTATCACTTCCACCATTATGCATTAGCACAACCCCCAATCCTTGCTTCGAGGCATCAAGGTAGAATGTGAAGTATTTTTCCATATCTGACACTCGTAGAATCAGTGTACTGGTTAGTAACCTCTTAAGCTCGATGAATGCAATATCACATTCATTTTTCCACTCATTCTGGATCCCCTTGCGCTGCGAGGTTGTCATGGGTTTTTCAATATTCAAGAATACTTCAATAAACCTTCGATAATAACCAGCTAGCCCTATAAAGCTTCTCACCTCATGAGCATTCTTCGGAACTGGCCAATCCATTATGGCCTTCACCTTTTCCAAGTCCACATAAATTCCTTCACCCGAAATGATATGACCTAAATAGTGAATCTCTTTCTAGAAGAAAGAGAACTTTGACAACTTTCGATACAACTTGTTCTCTCTAAGTCATGACAACACCACTCGCAAGTGTTCCTCATGTTCTCTTTAATTCTTGAAATAGATGAGGATAGCATCAATAAATACATGTACAAAGAGGTCTAAGTACTTTCGAAATACACCATTCATGAGGCTCATGAATACTGTTGGTGGATTTGATCTAGATTTATGAGCAGAACAAACTAACTAACAGACTGAATATAAAAACACGATATACAGAGAACAATAATAGATATCCAATGAACAATAAATTCTATTGAATAAATGAAATAGGCTGAAACTGTAAAACTGTAGAACTGAAAACAACTTTCTTGAATGGTGGTAGTTATCTCTGAGAAGAGATGTGTCTGGTATGTGCATTATTCTGAGCAGAATTATTACAATCAGGCTCCATAGGCCTTTTAACACTATTCATGAATTTCAAAACCCTAGACATCTAAAAACCTAACCTTAGAAGGTGAAACGCCAAAATGTATGTGGGCCCCAATGGGTAAGTTGGTACCTCAACTTCCTATGGTTGTAAATTTTTCATGCGACCTCCATTTTAGGCATGTGATAGCCCATTGGAAAGGTATTTTCGAGAACTACACATTATGCCATCAAAGTTTGACTATGTCTATAGTTTGACTATGGAAAGCCAAAAAAACATTGTTTAGGGCCCCAAAACGACCCTGGAAGTACATAAATATGTACTGACATGAAAACTTCCAAACTAAGTCAGTTGCATTAGGTGGGTGGCCACCAATATACACCTGGAATATGTGTAGGGATTCAAACAGCCCCGAAAGTGTAGAATCCATAGTTACAAATAAGTACAAAAGAATATGTTGAACTAAAAATTATCAAGAGGATCCAATTGGAATAGGTGGTTGGCCACCAATATCCACCTGGATTAGTCTTCCCCCCTTAGGAAGTAATGGTCTCCATTGCATTGATTTCCCCCATCAGGTTAGCAAACTTCTACTGAATTTGGCCCCGGGTGAGCCACTTTCCTTGGTGTAGGAACTTCCCTACCTTGACAACCCGATAAAGTTAGATCCTATGTTGGCGAGTTCCCTTGACCTGTGTGTCCACTATTTGATCAGTGGATGATTTTTCCATGCAGTAAAGGTTGAACTTTGTTTGTGTCATTTGTTCTGTGATCCTTGAGGTGTCCAATAATGGTGGAAAATATGGTTGAAGGAGGTCCACATTTAACACTGGGTGCAAGCCAAGGAAGGGTGGAGTGTTGATCTCAAAAACATTGCCACCCACATCCTTGGTGATAGTGTAAGGCCCATAGCGAAGTGGGAGGAGCTTTTGATGGGGCCATGTAAGGAACTCTTTATGCAAATGTAACTAGACCTTGTCTCCCACTTGAAACTGGTGTGGTACACTATGTTGATCATGGTTTTGTTTGTACTTAGCATTAGATTTCTGCAAAATCTCATGGACTTGTTGGCGGATGTGTTGAGTCCGCTCAATGAATCTGGTGGATTTTTTGGCCTTAGACTGAACATGGGAATATTTTTCCTATGTGGTGGCAAGAGGTAATGCAACATTAATGGGACCCAAGTTGGAATCCTAGCCCCACCTAAAATGGGCTATGGCCAGTGGAGCTATAGAGAGCTCTGTTGTAGTTGTGTTGAACATAGGGAAGACTCTCATCCCAGGTACGCAGATGCTTAGAGTTTTACATGCACAGTATGTGCACAATCATCTAATTGACAACCTTTGTTTGGTCATCGGTTTGGGGGTGGAAAGAAGTGGATTTAGTTATATTGTTGTCCAACAGTGACCAGAGACTCGACCAAAATGTGTTGAGGAACCTATTGTCCCGATCGGATATGATGGTCTATGGTATCCAAAAATGGACCCACACTCATTCAAAGAAGAGCTTGGCAGTATCTGTCACTATGATTCTCTTCGTATGGGTTGTGAGGATGGCCATCTTCGAAAATCGATCAACTACCACAAATACACAATCATTTCCTTTCTTGGTGGACGGAAGGCCAAAAATGTAATCCATAGAGATGGATTCCCAAGGCCTCTTAGGAGTAGGAAGAGGGGTGTATAAGCCTTTCTTATTAATGGATGGATTGGCAATGACATGGGCAGTGAAATATATGATATACTTGTTGATGTCCTGTTAGATTTTTGGCCAATAAAAATATTTATGTAGAATGACAACAGTTTTCTCCATGCCAAAATTCCCTTCCATCTGACTATAGTGAGCCTCCTAGATCATCTTTACATGCTCGCCTGCAGGAACACAGAGTTGGCCAAGATGGCATAACAGTTCATCCTGAATGTGAAAATCAGTGACATTCATTCATGTACCTAAGAGATTATAGGTGGTTGTGAAGTTTGGAGCTTGTTGATAAAAATTGGGCCACTCACATGCCTCATGTCCAATGGAATGGAGCATGGTGGTGAGTGCAGCCACAGGAGTTAGAATGAGGAAATCAATGACATGATTTGTGCTCCATGTATTATACTTGATGTTGAGATGGAACTGTTGTAGGTAGGTGGACCACTTCTGATGGCAGTCGTTCTGCAACTTCCCCTGTGCCTGTATGAACTACAGAGGCTTGTGATTAGTGTGGATGATTGTCTCCTTTCCCGGACAGTAATGTTTCCATTAACGACATGATGGTACATTGGAATACATTTCCTTGTCATAGGTGGGGTATTTCCGGAAAGAATCTAAGAGTGTCTCACTATGGTATGCTATTGGATGACTATTTTGAGTGAGAATTGCACCTACATCATAGCCAGATGCATCAGTCTCAATCTTGAATGATTGTTTTAGATCAGATAAGAAGAGAACTGGAGTTGAGCATAAGCGATGCTTTAGATCATCAAATGCTTGGTTTTTTTCCTTCCCCCATGTGAACTTTTCCCTGCCACTGCCCTTGGTCACTTGGTTCAGGGAACATGAAATATGTGAGAATCCCAACATGAACCATCGGTAGAAGTTTCCCAGTCCCAAGAATCTTCGAAGCATGGTTAGTGTGGTCGAGGTTGGCCAGTCACGGATGACATGGATCTTAGTTGGATCAACATGTACCCCATTCTCATCAACAATGTAACCCAAGTATTGGACCCTGTTCATTCCAAAGGATCATTTTTCCAAGTTGGAATATAGCTTGTGTTGTCACAGAGTGCTCAAAACTTTTTAAATATGTTGCATATGCTCATCCCAAGTTCTACTGAAGATGAGGATGTCATCCAAATATAACACCACAAAAGAGTTGGTGAAGGGCCTCAATACAACATCCATCAACCTCATAAAAGTGGCCAGTGCATTTGTTAAGCCAAAGGGCATGACCAACCATTCAAAGAGACATTCTTTAGATTTGAAAGTTTTCTTCCATACATAAGTTGGTTCGATGGGAACCTGGTGGTAGCTACACTTTAGGTCAATATTGTTGAAGAACTTTTCCCCCTTGAGTTGGTCAAGAAGGTCATCAATTCTGGGAATTGGGTATCGGTTCATGACTGTGATTTTGTTTAATTATCTGTAATCAATGCAGAGCCTCCAAGTCCCGTCTTTCTTCTGTACCAATATAATCAGGATTTTGCAAGGGGAGGAGTTAGGTCTGATGTGCCCCTTTTGAAGCATATTTTGGATCTTACGCTTGATTTTGTCATTTTCCATCAATGAGCGATGATATATTGGTCCATTAAGTAGAGGTTCATTGTGGGATAGATCAATTGGATTCTTGACTTGGTAGTGTGTTGGTACCTCGATGGGTTAGAAGAATATGTCTCTCTACTCTTCCACGATCATGTCCACTTGCTTTTGTTGCAAAGAGAAGCTTTGTGTGGAGGCCATGAATATGGTGGTGACCTTATACTTACTTTGAGCATGGATCATAAAGAAGACGAACTTCTTTTTATATGAAATGACCTTACTACATTTCTTAGCAAAGATTAAGGAAATAATGGTAGGCAGTTCTACCTATGGTATCATGTACAATTATCTACCCAAAGTAATAATAATATTGCGGGGTCTAGACTCATACACAACATGTCACTTCCACAAATATAGTTGTCCTAAAATAACATCACAAACTTCAAAGGGAGGAATATCACACAATACCTCATCTTTGAAAGGCTTGATCCCATAGGGAAGAGGGCATTATTGGCTGACATGGACATCTCTTCCTTGGTGAAGGCAGCTAATCATGTAAGGTTATGGGTGCGGTGTCATCGACAGGTCCAACCACTTGATGATTTATACTGATATCGGGTTCTTCTAACTTCCGCTATCGACAATGAAATGAATTTGAGCCCCCTTTACCCACATCTACTAGTGAAAGAGGCATTCCCCTTCCTCTGGTTCTTCTGATTCGCCTGGATGGACTTTGGTGTTAGTGAAAGTGGCATTGGGTTCATCATCGATAATCTTCTTCCCTCCTTATGGATTTGATTCAAAGTCAGAATTAGCCTCTGACTCAAAATATTTCATTTCGACCACGAGTGACTACTTGGAGCAGCATTCTTCAGTGTTGTGCAAAGGGATTTTATGGTATTCACACCATTTTCCATTTCCTTCTTCGACTTCTCATTACCCTTCTTCTGTTGTGGCTTGGAATGGTCGTCTTGAGAGTGACCATATTTGATTTGTCCCTTTTTGTGGGGGTTGGGTCCACCTTTTCCCTGCTTCGGCTATGAGGAGTTTGCAGATCCAAAACATCTCCTCTTCTACTTAAATTTCTGCTCGATATTGACAACATATATATCTATAAGTCGTACCCAATGATGTGATGTCCATAAACTTTATTTATGTTTGAATGTATCTATGAAAACAACCATGGTATTTGAGCACCAGATGTCATTCAGAGTCTTTGATGCCCAATTTGGTGCGCAAGGTATGGAACATATTGGTGAAATCTGGTACTGTCTAGTCCCTTTCCTGATGCAGGGTGGTCCATGTTGTGTACTGGTCCTCGTAGCTTCCAACATGGTAGTATTGTTCTTTAATGGCATCCATGAAGGAATCCCATGTGGGGCATACCGCAAATATTGTAGATTCCTCTATGGCCCTTTTCTCATAGTAAGTATCCCACTGGTCCTTAACATGGGGGATGGCCTTGAGGACTGCAAAAGTAATATTTTCCCTATCAGAAAAATTGTGGACCAAAAAATACCCTTCGAGAAAATTCAACCATTTATATAAAGAATTTGCATCTATTAGTCCTTCAAATAATGGAATATCAAAATTTACCTATACCTTGAAGGGGGTTTCATGGCCGCTTGATGAAGATGCTTCTCCTACGGGTAACCATCGAAGGATCTGTGCAAAGTTGTCCATCATTTCATTCCTTTATTGCGCAAGGGCTTCCTGGAGAAACATTTTAAAAGGATATCCTGCTCCATCATCTTTATTTTCATCCCCCATGGGTTTTTTTCGAGATCGGTGCAACCGATCTTGCAAAGTCTCGATTGATTCGAGTCCCAACTTCTTTTACCCATATCTTGTCAGGGACATGCACGAAGAAAAATAAATGAAGAGCAGACTGCTCTGATACCACTGATCCAGATTTATGAGTGGAACGAACTGACTAACAGACTGAATACAAAAACACAGAGATACGAAGAACAATAACATATATCCAATGAATAATAACTTCTATTGAATAAATGAAATAGGTTGAAACTGTAAAACTGCAGAACTTAAAACAACTTGCTCGAATGGTGGTAGTTATCTCTGAGAAGAGATGTGGCTGCTAGGTGCATCCATATTAGAAAAATGATTACAATGAGGCTCTAGAATCATTTTTAACATTATTCATGAATGAAAAAACCAGACATAAAAAAACCTAACCCTAGGAGGTGAAACGTCAAAAGTTATGTGGGCCCCGATGGGTAAGTTGGTACCTCAACTTTCCGAAGTCGTAAATTTTGCATACAAACTTCGTTTTAGGCATGTGATAGCCCGTTGGAAAGGTATTTTCGAGAACTACACATTATGCCATCAAAATTTGACTATGTCTATAGTTTGACTGTGAAAATCCAAAAAAACATTGTTTAGGGCCCCAAAATGGCCCTAGAAGTACAAAAAGATGTACTGACATGAAAATTTCCAAAATAAGTTAGTTGGATTAGGTGGGTGGCCACCAATATACACCTAGAATATGTGTAGGGCTTCAAACAACCCTAGAAGTGTAGAACCCACAATTACAAAGAAGTACAAAAAAACGTGTTGAATTAAAATTGTGAAGAGGAGCCAGTTGGAATAGGTGGTTGGTCACCAATATCCACCTGGATAAACATTGGTCAAATGAAAAAGAAGTACAATGAACTCGTAATTTCCAAACTGAGTTCGAAAGGTATTTTTAGGAATATCACCTTCCTTAATCCTTAACTGGTGATACCCTGATTGCAAAACAATTTTTAAGAAAATTGTTGCTCCTTTCATCTGATCAAAGGGATCGTTTATCTGTGGTATTGGGTACCTATTCTTCACTGTAGCATGGTTCAATTTCATGTAATTTATACATAGTCATAAGTAAATGTCTTTCTTCTTGACAAATATTATCGGTGCACCCCAAGGTGAAACAATATGCCTTATCATCCCTAAGTCAAGTAGTTCCTTCAACTGCATCTGCAACTTACAAATTTATGGTGTCATCATCCTATATGGTGTCTTGGAAATTGTCTCTGCAATAAGTTTTATCTCAATGGTCAAATCAAGCTCCTTGTAAGGGGGAAACCCTCGCAACTCTTTTAGAAAAAACATCCTTAAATTATGAAAAAATTGCATATTGATCTATAGGGGGTACCTTCCCTTCATTGACTTCTTCCACTACATATAATTGAAAACATTTCCTCATGCAATGTTTAACCTTCATTGTTGAGATAAAGTGTAGAGACACCTTCCTCCATATACCATGGATCTCTATTAGACTTCCTTCATCATCTACGCAAAGCACCCTTTTCACGAAACAATATACCAAATATCTATGAGCTTCTAACTAGTCCATCCCAATGATTAGATCATGTGTCCCTAGGGAGGTGACAGTCACCTTCAACCTAGTAGTACACACTCTCAAGTCTACAAAAAAATTATCGACACTAGGTCCTACCACTTATTTTTCCCCTGAATCCATGTCAACTTGTTTAAATTCATCATGCTCATATCCTACCAACCCACACTTTTCTAATGTACAAGGTGAAATGAAACTATCTATAGCACCAGAATCAAACAAAATTTTAAAATTGAAATGATTTAGCGTACCTTGCGACTCCACCACAATATATTGATGTTCTTCCTGGAGGTTATTAACCACTACATAAATCTAGTGGCTACTACTTTCCCTTCCCATCGAGGCCTTTCCCTCTCTATGCGCAAAGACTCTTCATAGATCTGAGCATTCATGCTAGTAATGAAGTCCTTCACACCCCCAAAAACAAATATTGGGCGGAACTTGTACACTTCTCTATGAAGGCCTTTGAAATGATTTCCTTCCCTTGGAACCCCTGCCCCTACTAACTGCTCCACGAGAAGGTCATGGATTTTCCTGCATTTCTAGTGATGAGTGTGATGTTTCACTCGCTTCCATTGAAATACCTATTGCAACTGCTCTAGGTGCAACTCTATTGTCATAAGGAGGTGTCCTAGAGCTTCCTCCCTTAGAGAAGGTCCTAGGGGCCTTCCCCATGAATCCAGGCTGTTGTGGAATAGTTGATCTCATACCTTTGTTTAAGAACATATGCTATTTTTTGTAATGAGAACTTTCCACTGTTTCATCCACCGACGTTGGTTTCCACATTCTCACCATGGCCATTATCTTAGGATTTAACCCATACACAAAATAATCTTCTTTTCATTGATTAGTATCCATGTACAAGACGTACTAAACTAATTCCATAAACTTGATTTCATACTCTTCCATGGCTCGGTTTCCCTGAATTACAGCATGAAAATGATCCTACCTATTTTTCCTCATAGTAATCCAACAAATATTTTCTCTGAAACCTTTCCTCAAAAATCTCCTAAGAGACAGTGTCTGGAGTAAGGTGCAACTACCTCTCCAGATTACACCACCAGTTCAAGGCATTGTCTCTCAACTAAAATATCATTATATTTTCCTTTGATGTGGAAGCATAGTCTCTCAAGGAGAAAGATCTCGTCATTCCTTCCAACCACGCCTTTGCACGTTCACTTGAATGACCCCCGACAAACTCTGGGAGTTTAATTATTTGTAGTTCTCTAGTGATGTCCCCCAATGGAGGTCCTCTCTCTGATTCCCTGGACGCTTCTGGTTTACCCACTCTAGATGGTGGTGGCTCCAATTCCACATATGTTGAATGGAGCCCCTTTAATGTCTCATTAATAACCTCTAAGGAGCGCAAAATGAGAGCTAGCTTGGGCGATGATGGTAGTGGTACCAGCATCGATGGTCCTTGCGATGATTCCCCCCGACCTCTATTTCCTCGAGTCTTAACCATATTGAATAATTGAATCTACATCCAACCAAATGCTTATTAGAAAAGGGTTTAAGGAATTCAAGGTTTTACTCAAACTTACACTTGCAAACGTAGGGTCAGGCATAAGTTTTTTTTTATACTTGTCTATAAACAGACATTACTCCCATAAGGTAAGTGGCTAAGGCTCATGGTCAAAATCCTCTAAGCTTGGTAACTTCGCCCTGATAAGATACTAACTCTCTCGTCTTACAAGATATGTTATCATTGCAGTGTACTCGTCAATTACTCTATCTTACCTATTTAATCAAGCATTTAACCTTTCCCTTTAATACTTTATATCTTTAAAGAGATTCTATCTTGATATAATTAATCTCTTATAAATAATTATAGCTTCCCCCACTTAATCTCATTTAAGTCCTTAAAAATTATGAACTAATTAATATAATGTTAACCTTAGTCAATGCAATTTAATTATGATGCTAATGCTAGTATTATATTAATGTAATTACCTTATTAGTCCAGTGAGTTCAGTGTAGGGACTATAGTGAGTTCAGTGTAGGGACTATAGCGATGAATCGATCCTTTGGCTTATATTAGTTGTCTGTTGACCTACAATCGATTTCATTTTATCCAAAGTGAGTCGATCCTTTGACTTATATTAGTTGTTCGTTGACCTACAATCGATTCCATTTTATCCTAAGTTTTTTTGGTATAATTTGGATTTTCACAATTATTTGAAACAAATATTGCTATTTCTCTCCATTTTTATTGGCTATGGAATTTAGGGTGTTGTTGTCGGGTAGGCTGCGTAGCTCTTGAGATCGGAGTTGAATATGTGTTATTTTATTATTATATTATTCTTCCTAATAAATACTTTTCTACACTCTTCTCGTGTGCGTTAAACTTCCATTTAAATCTTAGTTCTTCCTGACTTTTAAGTAAAGTGATCACCTATTTCCCACAAGTCAATTTTTTTTAATTAAATGTCACATGATAAATGAATTCATTGCATAGTGTTGTGTGCAAACATGCGGTATTTGAATCAATATCAACCATTAATTGAATATCAATGTGACGGTTCGAAGTTAGAAACAAGCCGAAAATGAAACATATGGCAACAACGACATGGTTAAAAAAACATATCTACAATCGATTCAGCATTTAGTCTCCTCCACGCTTGTGTTTCGTTCTGCAAAATTTAGCTCTAGACTTGCGGTGGAGTGTTGATTGTTGCAGACGTTCATCCCAGGCACAACGTTGAGCTCTGCTTCACCTATCGTGATGTCGATATCGCTTTTATGGTTACAATTTTAACAAGCAGTATGGAATAGATTGCTTTTATCTCGCTTTTTCTCCTCTGAGTAATGATGTTAATTGTTGTTTGGTTTTTGTTGTATTACACTCAAATTTATACACAATAAATATATCTATTTAATGTGATAGTTTTCATAAAATGCCTTTGTACACAATTAAAAATTGGCTAGGCCAAGAGAGAAAACTTTGATTTTGTTGTAATTTTAATTTAAGAAAATATTTTTAGGTTTGATTTATATAATGAAAATTTTTAGAAAGATTTAAATTTCAATTATTAATAATAATTTATTTTTTAATTTTTTAATAAAATATTAATAATAATTTTATTTTATTTTTATTTTTTAGTAGAGTGAATAATAATAATTATTTATATTTTACTAGAGTGAATAATAAGATTGTGCAACAAACATATATTTCGAAAAATAAAATAGCCATTTCTAATGAAGATTCAATAGAAATTACACTTCTCATGTATAAATTAGATTGAAGACATGGTATACATTGAAGACATGGTGACAAAGAAATGGAAGGGTTACCCATAGTATTAACTTGAAAAAGACAAAGAAATGGAAGGGTTACCCATAGTATTAACTTGAAAATTGGGTTATATATATATATATATATATATATATATATA
>JZKD02S1645394.1:71905-85452 GCA_000966675.3 Picea glauca
TTATTCTGACAATTATGCTCATAAGCTATAAAACTATGAATGATTTCATTATAAGAATTTATGTGTGGTATTTTGATTAGTACTAGTAGTTGTATATGCTTATAACAGAAAAACCACTCATGGCTTATGTCGATAAATGAATTTAATTATGCATCAGTTGGACCAAGTCAGACTTCCATTCCGTTCTCGGGAATTTGTATCCCCTGATCTGTCTCCAGAAATGCCCCGGAATAGATCTCTTTACAGAGATTCCCTCCTTGGAAAGGTTTACCGAGAACCGGGAAAAAGGACTTGAAATGTGCAAGTCTTAACAACCCTGTACGATGAGGAATGCGCCTCTTAAAATCCCGAAGTAGCAGTGTAGGGATAAGTATCGATCGATAGACGAGATCCTGTCGAAATATCCATGGTCATTCACGACCGTTAGATTGATGAAAGAATCAAGGGCGTTATAGACCTTGCCCTTTTCCTCTATCTTCATGAATAACGAGGAAATCAGGATCATAGACCCCCAAGTTCCATGAGAGCATCTGGACCGTTTATTTTTCCACGCCCATGAAGTAGTGGGAGAGTGTGCGACGTGGGATAGATCTGAGCCGTTAGATCTTAGCTAGAAAAACCTGACAGTCGTTGGATCCGTTAAGAGATGCATGAGGGTTAAGCCCTCGTAAACGAGAGGTTGAAAGTCTTGATGAGAGGTGTGGCCATCGGGATATCGGCATTCGTGAAATCGGGAGTCACGATGACATGATATCGGGAATTTTCATAGTGAAATCCCGGAATAAATCTGAGCCATCCATCATAGGAGGACACGTGGGCAAGATCGGGAGCCCGTCAGTATTTCGGAGATCGAAGGGACAAGACGTCGGAGTATTCCAGCAGCGGAAACTACGAAATCGCAAGAAGCGATCTAGACCGTCTGTTAGTGGAGACACATGGCAGAGATCGATGCATCGGGAGTTGGGATATCGACATTCCCGTGGACAGGAGATCGGGTAAGTCCACCTTGAAAACCCCAACACAAATCTGGGCCATCCGTCTGAGAGAGGACACGTGTCACTTGATCGTTCATTCTGGAGATCTGGACACTAGACATCGGTATATCGGCACTCGGGAAATCGCAGTTTCCGAGGTCGTGAAAGTCGAGACATCAGAAGTCTCGAAAACGCGAGGGATAATCTGAATCGTCGATTCTTGGGACGCATGGCAACTATTGAGCGATATCGAAAAAAAGTCCCAAAAGGAGAATCGTCAATCGATAAATCACGAGTCGGGATATTGGGAATCCCGTGGACAAGAAGTCCTTGCAACTTGGAATCGCGAAGTCCGGAACCGCAACAAGGAGGAGAAAGCTCCATTGTTGTGGGGCCTAGCTGACGTTAGGTCAGACAATCGAGGATCGGGATATCAGGGATCCCGTGCACAAGGTGTTTATGCATTTCGGCATTGTGATGTCCAAAACCTCGAAGGGAGGTAAGGCTGTGGTCTTGTGAGATAGTGGTCACATGGACCAAGAATCTAGCCAGAAGGGGCTAAGGGCCAAAGATGGGGAGTTGGCTCATCGGAGACCGGGAGATTGCGAGGATAGAGGTTCATGACATCAAGGATCGTGAAACCCCGAATCCCGATAAGGAGATAAGACTGTGGTCTTACAAGGACTACTCATATGGACTAGGGGCCATAGCCAGGAGGGCTAAATTCATAAGGGAGCGCATCGACGAATCGGAGTTCGGGAGTTCAAGAGGACAAGAACTCTTGACATCAAAAAGAAGAAACTCCGAAACCCAAAATTACATCGGGGGAGTTCACGGTTAAGTGCAGAAGAGCTGTGTGGGAAATTTAAGGACCTGTGGATCGGGTTTTCATCAGAGCTTCCAGCAGGGAATTGAATGAGCTAATTAGCCTGCGCTAAGCCTCATAGGACTTCGGGGATTCTCATTATTGAGAAATAAACAAAAATTTTCGATTTAGGTAGTGGGTATGTGATAAAGTGGTATCAGAGCATGGTTACAACACTTGGCCTTCTTGGGCTCAGGCACGAGCCGCGTTAGAAGATATTGTTATCTGCGTTTCTCTTTAAG
This sequence comes from Picea glauca, assembly GCA_000966675.3. NCBI lineage: Eukaryota > Viridiplantae > Streptophyta > Pinopsida > Pinales > Pinaceae > Picea > Picea glauca. The sequence goes on from JZKD02S1645394.1 coordinate 73,987, forward strand.
GAGAAGGACTACAACATGAAACTATAACTTGGAAATTCCTATAACCCTTCTGTTGAAATGGAAACTACTCTTATAGGAGTAGGGATGCATTGATCGTTATCACTGATACGATTTGAGTGCGAATGACAGAGGTAGAATAAATTGTGCTATGAAGCTGCACAAGCCAGACAAGGGACATGAACTCAGTTGTTTTGTTTTAGCGTAACGATGGCTACCTGCTAAAGCAGGTAGAGTCTCTTGCAATTAAGATGGCTGGTTAGGTAAGGATAAATACCCAAAGGAAGAACCCCTTCATGATTTGGGAAATCTGGTAAGGATGGGTAGGATGCTTAGAAAGTTATGACCACTGTATTATTAAGAGACTAAACCCTGAGCATATAATTCCTCATGATTGAGAGGACTGGTGAAAATACGTAGGTTCATATTTACCTGACCTATAATGGTTAGAATCGACCATGAGGATAACCTGTTTGAGGAGTCCTTTGAGACTATTGCTAATTCCCAAGAGTGACCCTTGTTGATCATTTCCATAAAGAGAGGGTAACACCTGTATGAGTTGGGACTATGAGATTAGTCCTGTAAGTAACATAAAAATCTCAGAAGATATAGCAGGAGAAATCCTTCAGGAAAGAATTTTGAAGATTGGATGGGACCTAGAGTCGAGATCCATTCAGAAAGAACCGAAACGTTTTGGGTTATTCGATCTCGGGAAATAGCACACTAGTTAGTTGCGAGGAGATACCGAAATTTCGCAAGACCAAAAGGCTCGGGAGAAGCAATGAGGAATTCGCGAAAAGATCATAGTCGTTGATCAAGGAGAGAATTCGACCATTGATCGTCCAGAGAGAATTTCACAATTCTGGAGATCGAAGGATTCGAGGTTTTCCATAATAAAAGTCTCGAAGTTGTGAAATGTGAAATCGCGACATCGTCACAACCGTCGGTTGGAGAGCCGTTGGTGACCGTTAGACCTAATTAATCAGCGAGGAAGATAAGGCTGATAACCTCTCATCACTCATAAGCTCAGGAGGAATAATATATGTTAGGTCAGAATCAATGAGAGTCGTTGATCTAGAGCTTCAAGGTTTCATCTATGGGGAAAATGGAAGTGTAGACTTCCCAAAGTCGTGACAGGTGAATCACTGAGTTAATCAGGACCGATGATTTCCAGAGAGATCTGGACCGTGGGATCCAGACTTGTCGGCCCACATAGAATAGAAGTTTGGGAAATGGTGGAGCGTTGTCCAGAGATTCGCCGAAATACGGGATCCTGACGCGTGTCTGAGAATTGACCCTAGATTCCGAGCAATGGGTCATGTAGATGAAAGAGCCAAGAAAACCTTAGCCTTGGTCTTTCGGGTTTTCGGATTTCGGGAGTCAGGGAAAATAGAATTCCTTGCAACGGGAATTCTGAAATTGCAAAATGCGAAGCGCCCTTTTAAATTTGGATCGTGGTCACAACAGGTGGTCGCGTGAGGAGAGGGTGTAAGCCAGTATAATGAGTAGTGCACGAGTTTAATGCACCGAGGAGCTTCCTATTAAGAAGCCTGATACTCATACCAATAAGGTATGAATGATATATAAAACGTGCAAGTAATGCACATGTATGATGTAAGAGTATAAGTATACTAAAGGCCCAACATGATGGCCCAGATGAGTGAAACCTGAGGCAAGACTGACACTTGCCAAAATTGAATGAATACCATGGATGCATGGTTGACTCCGTTCTGAAGAGTCGTGAAGGATCTGTCTTGAAGGATAGCTTAAAGGGAATGTACTCCATACACCCAGGAAAATCCAGTACAATTAAAGGAAAGAATAAACGAGCAAGGATGCTCTGTTGTCATGATAAGAGGAAAAGGTTTATGCCTTTGCAGATCACAGGAGAAGGACTGTGAACAATCCTGAGATGACTTCTTTTAAAAATGGAAATGTATGTAGGCTATGAAATATACCTATGATAGCTACATGAAGTCTTAGGATTATGAAAGTGGTTAAGTACATCATAGATGTAAGTTAACAAAGATGCATGTTTATATTCCTTAAGGGAATATTTGGTAGACCGCTAAAAATCTAACTCAATGTTGAGGCCATCACAGTGGTGATGGATCTGCAACGAGGAAGTTGCATGCTAAAGGAGTTCCCGGTGGAGGAATTGTATAAGGTATCTGTCAGAGGAACAGAGTCACAACCCTGATAATTGTTGAAGGATTGAACAATGGGTTGCAAGGCTCGTCCATGTATAAAAATCATGTAAGTAATAGAAGACTAATAACCGAATATTGACCATTCTGATAACCTAATGGAAGTGTGTAGGATGCACATGTTCTTGACCCATTATGAACAAAGAGTTGCTACTAAAGCATGTCGAAGTATCCTAAGAAGTTAGGATGGGCCTAGACCAGGGCTGCTCAGAAAAGAGCAGCTGTGGAAACCAGCTTGGTTGGTAAGAGGCCAGTAAACCCCTGAGTATGATTAACTGAATAAATGAGTAGGTTTAATTGATACAGCTTGGTTGAAGATGTGATTAAGGAAAGGAAGTGGGACCTTAGAGATAACTTGACTGGGCTGAAAAGCACCAGGCGATGTAGAAAGAATTGGGAGAAGGGGAGAGCCCTCAATTCTTCCCTTGCTGTGCATTACGAATGAGGAAGTTAATACATTGATGAACAAAAAATGCTTTGACACGATAATAATTATGGTTGTAATGCTGTGAAAATGATTGAGAACTGTTGTGTTACGCTCATGAAAAACATTAAGGATAATGTGATGAAGTGCATACAGATATGCTACACATGCTTGAAAATGTTTTTATTAATTAAACGCTATGATATTTGCATTTCAATTTACATGACGATTAATATGCCTATGGTGTATGTCATGTGTAGAAAGGAATAATATTGGAACTATTGAGAAAGACAGTTGCCAATAATGAACAACCTCAAGCAAAGGGTGACCATGGAAAGGTTGTGGTCGAAAGGTTGTTGACGGGACTGCGGAAATCCCGCTAAAGCACTCCTGCTAAGGTAGAGGACAGAAAAAGGGTGAAAGAAACCAAGAACAGGTATAAAGGTATTCGTGCCTGTGTGGCACAGGGTATGAAAGGATTTGGTAAGAACCGCTTCCGAAATTATTTTATTATTTTCATGTTATACCTAAAAAAACTAAAAAAAAATGAAAGGGCAGTTGTATGCCTTGGATACCCAAATAGGGTATGATTCGAGGAGGATGTCCTGAATAATAAAGGTATAAACCTATGGTACTAAAAGACCGATTGTAACCTTTAGAAGAATCCATGAACTGATATGTCATGAACACATGGACCAATCAAGGAACGATTGGAAACAAAAGTGCTCATAGATAGCACGTTACTTGGAATTACTTCCAGGAAATGCATATTTGCATAAAAGACAAACAATGGATTCCTCATTCAGGATGGAGGACCTTCCAACCTTTTTACTCACGAGGAATAGGTGTTAGAGAAAATCAAATGTGGGTGGCCATGAGTATTGGCACCATGGTTATTAATGAAGGCATAATGCGTGGGTGCATTTATGCGAAACTTTTAAGTTTAATATGTACTAATTTGGGGGTCGTGATCAACCTATAACAGGAAGCGTGGATTCTATTGTAGGAATGAATGAAAACGAGTAAACCATATGAGGAGGGGATCGGTTAAATCCCAACACCCCATGACCAAGAACCGGTCCTAAAGTGTGACGAACTTTAAATCAATGCAAGAATGCATTGGGTATGATTGTGGCCAAGGATAGTGGCACAGTTGTTAAAACTCCTTGGAATGTTGAATTACATTTGAATATATAGTTATATTTATATATATGTACATGGAAAATCTAACAATTTGTTTGGCTGAGTGAGGAATGAATTGCAGGAAGCAGAGGGTCATGGATATGGCAGTAAGGTAAGCCCATAGGAAAGACCGATTGCCTGCTGGGCCAAACTGCAAGGAATGGTATTTCCTTTTAAGGAAGTAATTTAATCATTAAGTATGCACAATTCTGAAATTGTTATGACGATGTTGTAAATGTGCAATAAAATGTAAGCACATGAGAACTGACAACTTGATTAGCTGAGGAATGAATGCAGGAAGAAGGAGTCTTGGATATGGCAATGTTGTAAGCCCATAAGGAAGGCCAATTTCCTGCTGACCAAAAATGTTATGGGAAGGAAAGTCCCATAATTATGAGTCGGGTTCCTGAGCGGGACAAATATGAAAAAAAATCATGAGACTTGATAAATCTGTGGGTGACAGGTTTGCAATAAAATTCTGAAAGTTAGGATTTATTATGATGTCTCACGAAATCTTGTGTACCTATGATACAGGTGAGAAGTAAAGAATTGTCCTGAAAGGAACAGATGAAGGCTATCAAAGATGAAAGTGATGAACATGGCTACTGCTGAGCCATGAAAACCCTGTGATGAGTCATGATTTCCTGAAATAAAATTGTGTTAAGGTAACACCAGCCGGAGGGACGCCTTGGCAGAGCAAGTACGAGGGATGCCTCGACTGTAAGACTCGATAGAGTCTCTAAAATTCTTCCTGTGTGAGAAAACCTTGGCAGGGAAAGATGGGTCACCTGAGGGACTGTATAACGGTGAAGGGGATACATGAGCCTGGGCCTGGAGGGTGAGTGACTGCAAGACCTTAATAATTTTTGAAAACTATTGAAATAATGCACACAGTGGGTAGTTTCCCGTGCGGGGAAAACCTTGGAAAGGAAGATGAAATTATGATGGCTTTTGTGAGCTATTGAATTGGAATTATGCATCCAACGGGTACGTCAAGGAGGACGATGAGCATGGATAAAAAAATTACCATGTGGATATGGATCCTCAAACTACACAGATAAGTATTGTGCTAATAATATGACATTTTCTTTTTCTTTTGAAATTTGAACATCAGTAAGATGTTTTTGCACAAAATTGTAAATTAATGTGCTTGTTGTCCAGGAAATATTGAAGGAAGATGACGAAGATCAAGACTTTTGAAGTGGCCGAATAAGAAAGGCATGAAATGTGTTTTGAGAAAGAACACCGAGGACAATGTTCCTTTAAGGGGGAGGGAATTGTAACACCCTGTTTCCCCCAAATTTGTAATTAATCCTAATATAGGAATTACCATGCTAAAGCATGATGAAAATGTGAATGTATGATGTGAATGGACCTTATGAAGAAGGTCGATGAATGTAAATAACATTATGAATTTATATTGCAGGACTGTTGAGAGGGGATGTACAAAAAAAGAGACCATGATGGCGGTGGAAGACACCTGGAAAGGTGGCGTTAACTTCCGCCGAGAACTAATACCGTATTTGGACTCAACTGGCCCGGAGAACCAAAAGCGGCTCGCTGGCCCTGAATTAAATGACTCGCATCCTGGTAGGTAGATGGCTTAATGAGGGATGGGGAGGTGAACCGCCTAACCGTAGAGCCATCATGATTGACCAGTGCAAGGGTAATCGCGCCACATGAAACCTCGCAAGAGGATAAGGCGTGGGGTAGAAACGATTACGGGGGGAGACGCGAGGGGGGAATCTGTCATTACACAGAGTGAGTGATAGGAGAGAGGGAGGATTGCAACCTTCACTCTTGGTCACTGGAAAACGGAGACGCAATCTCACAACATCATGGTCTCAACTCGGGGGTGGCTAGTGGTAAATCCGTTGGGAGTCGCTAAGCCTACTGTTGGGTGGAAACGAGCACCCCTCTTAGAAGTTGCTTGACCCTGGTGTTATCTCTAGTAAGTTTTTTGCCTCTGGCATCTTGATATATGTATATATATATATATGTGTGTGTGTGTGTGTGTGTGTGTGTGTGTGTGCTTATTCTGATAATTATGCTCATAAGCTGTAAAACTGTGAATGATTTCATTATAAGAATGTCTGTGTGGTATTTTGATCAGTACTAGTAGTTGTATATGCTTATAACAGAAAAACCACGCATGGCTTATGTCGATAAATGAATTTAATTATGCATCAGTTGGACCAAGTTAGACTTCCAGTCCGTTCTCGGGAATTTGATTCCGCTGATCTGTCTCCTGGAATGCCCTGGAATAGATCTCTTTATAGAGATTCCCTCCTTGGAAAGGTTTACCGAGAACCGGGAAAAAGGACATGAAATGTGCAAGTCTTAACAATCCTATACGAGGAGGAATGACCCTCTTAAAATCCCAAAGTAGCAGTGTAGGGATAAGTATCGATCGACGGATGAGATCACATCGGAAGATCCATGGTCATTCACGACCGTTAGATCGACGAAAGAATCAAGGGCGTTATAGACCTTGCCCTTTTCCTCTATCTTCGTGAATAGCGAGGAAATTAAGATCGTAGACCCCCAAGGTCCATGAGAGCATCTAGACCGTTGATTTTTCCACGCCCATGAAGTAGTGGGAGAGTGTGCGACGTGGGACAAATCTGAGTCGTTAGATCTTAGCTAGAAAAACTCGATAGTCATTGGATCCGTTAAGATATGCATGAGGGTTAAGCCCTAGTAAACGGGAGGTTGAAAGTCCTGACGAGAGGCGTGGCCATCGGGATATCGGCATTCGTGAAATCGAGAGTCACGATGACATGAGATCGGGAATTTTCAAAGTGAAAATCCCAGAATCAATCTGAGTCGTCCATCATAGGAGGACACGTGGGCAAGATCGGGAGCCCGTCGGTATTTCAGAGATTGAAGGGATAAGACACCAGAGTATTCCAGCAGCGAAAACTCCGAAATTGCGAGAAGCGATCTGGACCATCCGTTAGTGGAGACATGTGGTGGAGATCGAGGCATTGGGAGTCAGGATATCGCCATTCCTGTGGACAGGAGATCGGGTAAGTCCACCTTGAAAACCACGACACAACTCTGGGGCGTTCGTCTGAGAGAGGACACGTGTCACATGATCGTTCATTACGGAGATTCGGACACTAGACATCGGTATATCGGCACTCGGGAAATTGGAGTTTCTGAGGTCGTGAAAGTCAGGACATCGGAAGTCTCAAAAACGTGAGGGGTAATCTGAATCATCCATTCTTGGGATGTGTGGCAGCGATTGAGCGATATCGGAAAAAAATCTCGAAAGGAGAATTGTCAATCGGGAAATCGCGAGTCGGGATATCGGGAATCCCGTGGACAAGAAGTCCTTGCAACTTGGAATTGCGAAGTCCGGAAACCCGACAAGGGGGAGAAAGCTCATTTGTTGTGGGGCCTAGCTTACGTCAGGTCAGACAATCGAGGATCGGGATATCAGGGATCCCGTGCACAAGGTGTTTATGCATTTCAGCATTACGATATCCGAAACCCCGAAGGGAGGTAAGGCTGTGGTCTTGTGAGATAGTGGTCACGTGGACCAAGAATATAGTTAGAAGGGGCTAAGGGCCAAAGACGGGGAGTTGTCTCATCGGAGATCGGGAGATTGCGGGGATAGAGGTTCGTGACATCGAGGATCACGAAACCCCAAATCCCGATAAGGAGATAAGACTGCGGTCTTACGAGGACTAGTCATATGGACTAGGGGTCATATCCAGGAGGGCTAAGGCCGGAAGGGAGTGCATCGGCGAATCAGAGTTCGTGAGTTCGAGAGGACAGGAACTCTCGACATCAAAAAGAAGAAACTCTGAAACCCGAAATTACATCGAGAGATTTCATGGTTAAGTGTAGAAGAGCCGTGTGGGAAATTTAAGGACCTGTGGATCAGGTTTTCATCAGAGATTCCAGCAAGGAATTGAATGAGCTAATTAGCCTGCGCTATGCCTCATAGGACTTCGGGGATTCTCATTATTGAGAAATAAACGAAAAAGTTTGATTTAGGTAGTGGGTATGTGACAAAGTGGTATCAGAGCATGGTTACAACACTTGGCCTGCTTGGGCTCAGGCACGAGCCGCATTAGAAGATATTGTTATCTGCATTTCTCTTTAAGGAGAAGGACTGCAGCATGAAACTATAACTTGGAAATTCCTATAACCCTTCTGTTAAAATGGAAACTACTCTTATAGGAGTAGGGATGCACTGATTGTTATCACTAATAAGATTTGAGTTCGAATGACAAAGGTAGAATAAATTGTTCTATGAAGCTACACGATCCAGACAAGGGACATGAACTGAGTTGTTTTGTTTTAGCGTAACGATGGCTACCTACTAAAGCAGGTAGAGTCTCTTGCGATTAAGATGGCTGGTTAGGTAAGTATTAATACCCAAAGGAAGAACCCCTTCATGATTTGGGAAATCCGGTAAGGACGGGTAGGATGCTTAGAAAGTTATGACCACTGTATTATTAAGAGACTAAACCCTGAGCATATAATTCCTCATGATTGAGAGGACTGGTGAAAATACGTAGGGTAAAATTTACTTGACCTATAATGGTTAGAATCGACCATGAGGATAACCTGTTTGAGGAGTCCTTTGAGACTGCTGCTAATTCCCAAGAGTGACCCTTGTTGATCATTTCCATAAAGAGAGGGTAACACCTGTATGAGTTGGGACTATGAGATTAGTCCTGTAAGTAACTTAAAAATCTCAGAAGATATAGCAGGAGAAATCCTTCAGGAAAGAATTTTGAAGATTGGATGGGACCTAGAGTCGAGATCCATTCAGAAAGAACCGAAACGTTTCGGGTTGTTCGATCTTGAAAAATAACACACTGGTTAGTTGTGAGGAGATACCAAAATTTCGCAAGACCAAAAGGCTCGAGAGAAGCAATGAGGAATTTGCGAAAAGATCATAGCCGTTGATCAAGGAAAGAATTGGACCATTGATCGTCCAGAGAAAATTTTGCAATTCTGGAGATCGAAGGATTCGAGGTTTTCCATAATAAAAGTCTCGAAGTCGTGAAATGCGAAATCGTGACATCATCACAACCGTCGGTTGGAGAGGCTTTGGTGACCGTTAGACCTAATTAATCAGTGAGGAAGATAAGGCTGATAACCTCTCATCACTCATAAGCTCAGGAGGAATAATATCCGTTAGGTCGGAATCAACGAGAGTCGTTCATCTAGAACTTCGAGGTTTCGTCTATGGAGAAAATGGAAGCGTAAACTTCCCAAAGTCGCGTCAGGTAAATCACCGAGTTGATCAGGACCAATGATTGCCGGAGAGATCTGGACTGTGGGATCTAGACTTGTCGGCCCGCATAGAATAGAAGTTTGAGAAACGGTGAAGCGTTGTCCACGGATTCGCCGAAATACGGGATCCTGGCGTGTGTCTAAGAATTGACCCCAGATTCCAAGTGAAGGGTCATGTAGATGAAAGAGACAAGAAAACCTTAGCCTTGGTCTTTCGGGTTTTCGGATTTTGGGAGTCAGGGAAAACAGAATTCCTTGCAACGGGAATTCTAAAATTGTGAAATGTGAAGTGCCCTTTTAAATTTGGATCGTGGTCACCGCCGGTGGTCGCGTGAGGAGAGGGTGTAATCCAGTATAATGAGTAGTGCATGATTTTAATGCACCGAGGAGCTTCCTATTAAGAATCCTGATACTCATACCAGTAAGGTATGAATGATATATAAAACGTTCAAGTAATGCACATGTATGATGTGAGAGTACAAGTATACTAAAGGCCCAACATGATGGCCCTGATGAGTGAAACGTGAGGCAAGGCTTACACTTGCCAAAATTGAATGAATACCATGGATGCATGGTTAACTCCATTCTGAAGAGTCGTGAAGGATCTGTCTTGAAGGATAGCTTAAAGGGAATGTACTCCATACCCCCAGGAAAATCCAGTACAATTAAAGGAAAGAATAAACGAGCAAGGATGCTATGTTGTCATGATAAGATGCAAAGGTTTATGCCTTTGCAGATCATAGGAGAAGGACTGTGAACAATCCTGAGATGACTGCTTTTAAAAATGGAAATGTATGTAGGCTATGAAATATACCTATGATAGCTACATGAAGGCTTAGGATTATGAAAGTGGTTAAGTACATCATAGATGTAAGTTAACAAAGATGCATGTTTATATTCCTTAAGGGAATATTTGGTAGAGAACTAAAAATCTAACTCAAGGTTGAGGCCATCACAGTGGTGATGGATCTGAAATGAGGAAGTTACATGCTAAAGGAGTTACCGGTGGAGGAACTGTATAAGGTCTCTGTCAGAGAAACAGAGTCACAACCCTGATAATTGTTGAAGGATTGGACAATGGGCTGCAAGGCCTGTCCATGTATAAAAATCATGTAAGTAATAGAAGACTAATAACCGAATATTGACCATTCTGATAACCTAATGGAAGTGTGTAGGATGCACACGTTCCTGACCCATTATGAACAAAGAGTTGCTACTAAAGCATGTCGAAGTATCCTAAGAAGTTAGGATGGGCCTAGACCAGGGCTGCTCAGAAAAGAGCAGTTGTGGAAACCAGCTTGGTTGGTAAGAGGCCAGTAAACCCCTGAGTATGATTAACTGAATAAACGAGTAGGTTTAATTGATACAGCTTGGTTGAAGTTGTGATTAAGGAAAGGAAGTGGGACCTTAGAGATAACTTGACTGGGCTAAGAAGCCCCAGGTGATGTAGAAAGAATTGGGAGAAGGGGAGAGCCCTCAATTCTTCCCTTGTTGTGCATTACGAATGAGGAAGTTAGTACATTGATGAACAAAAAATGATTTGAGACCATAATAATGATGGTTGTAATGCTGTGAAAATGATTGATAATTGTTGTGTTACGCTCATGAAAATCATTAAGGATAATGTGATGAAGTGCATACAGATATCCTAGACATGCTTGAAAATGTTTTTATTAATTAAACGCTATGATATTTTCATTTCAATTTACATGACGATTAATATGCCTATGGTGTATGTCATGTGTAGAAAGGAATAATATTGGAACTGTTGAGAAAGACAGTTGCCAATAATGAAAAACCTCAAGCAGAGGGTGACCATGGAAAGGCTGCAGTCGAAAGGTTGTTGACGGGATTGCGGAAATCCCGCTAAAGCACTACTGATAAGGTAGAGGACAGAAAAAGGGTGCAAGCAGCCAAGAACATGTATAAAGGTATTTGTGCCTGTGTGGCACAGGGTATGAAGGGATTTGGTAAGAACCCCTTCCGAAATTGTTTTATTATTTGCATGTTATACCTAAAAAAAAATAATAATAATTGAAAGGGCAGTTGTATGCCTTGGATACCCGAGTAGGTTATGATTCGAGGAGGATGACCTGAATAATGGAGGTATGAACCTATGGTACTAAAAGACCGATTGTAACCTTTAGAAGAATCCATGAACTGATATGTCATGAACACATGGACCAATCAAGGAACGATTGGAAGCAAAAGTGCTCATAGATAGCACGTTACTTGGAATTACTTCCAGGAAATGCATATTTGCATAAAATACAAACAATGGATTCCTCATTGAGGAAGGAGGACCTTCCAACATTTTTACTCATGAGGAATAGGTGTTAGAGAAAATCAAATGTGGGTGGCCATGAGTATTGGCACCATGGTTATTAATGAAGGCATAAT
>JZKD02S1645394.1:109483-120569 GCA_000966675.3 Picea glauca
ACGTGGAGGTTTAGGAGTCCTCGCAACAGCCGAAGTAAGAACAACTCGCTATTGTCAAATTGTATCGGAAAAATAGATAATTAAGAAGACAGTTGGCAGAAAGGACTGTCAAAATGACAGTGTCACAGATCTGAGAAGGGAATGAAAATTGGCTCAATAGACAGATTAGAGAGGCACAAGATGTAATCATTTAGTTGTGGAAGTAACATAGGTTATCAGAGGAAAGAATCGCATAGAACTTCAAGGAATGTGGACCGGCCATGGATAACACTCGCGTGGATCTCGCTAGCGCTCAAGCAAAGTTGAAAGGAAATGCAGTCTTGTGGAGACAAGTGAAGAATCTGAACAGACAGAACTGGTCTCCTAGGAAAACACGCATAGTTTTAAGGTTGCAGTTGAGGCCAGAGGCATGATTGATACAACCCCATTTTTTATTTTTTAGCATGGCATGGAATCTTTCTCCCTGCATGTCATGTTTCCTTCTAGTAACAAAGAAGTCTGACGTGACACTCGCGCGGTGAATATTCATCGCGCAGATGCTTTAGACTCACCTATTGATGAGGACAACTGTAAGAGAAACACATGCCAGTTTTGGAGGAGATGTGTGGCCTCCCAACTGTCGTTTCCACCTTGAGTTGCACGAGAAACCGAAAACGGACATACGCTACACCACCTCGCCACATGCATGCTACAACCAGTGATCGCACAGCAACAACTAGAGCCCATTACATAAGGTGGCAGAGTTTCTGAAAGTACGCTCAATCACTCGAGAACACTGTAAAAAGAATTCATCGATGCATCACAACATGACGATCGAATATTACTCATGACTAAATGATTAATATGAAGACGTCAGTTATGTTATGATTGGGTACAATCGAGTTTCCAATGTTAGTAAACTGTATTCGAAAGTTCATCGGGGAGGAAGTAACTGAAACTGGAATTCCAGGAGAAGTAGTTTGACTCATAGCAGCCCGAGAGGGCATGGTTTTTCTATATATTTTATCTTTTCAATGTACCTCGAGTTGGAAAAGTAGTGTAGACAAAGGACTCTTGAATGTAATATTTGAATTTGAATAAAAATAACAATGTAGAAGTCCCAAAGCTTTGATGAAAAGATTATAATGGTGGTGTTTTGATGTATTGTGATCCTATATATGTATGTACTTCATGTTTTCTGTAAATTCATATATGTTCTCTTGGTTTAAATTGGAACATCTGAAGAGTTTAAAATTCATCGTACAGTGATTTAGACTCAGCCATTTAAACTCTGTGTTTTTTTCTAAGTTAGAATTCATCTTTAATGATGCTCTGATTTGCTTTATGTACTCTTTTCTTCCACTACGCACGACGACATTTGAACTGAAATACCATTGCCTTATTAGCCTTTATCCTCTCAAAGTTTCATTTACCATTCATTGATTTCTCTCACTTTCAGGAGGTTGACTCCATAGCCCAAAGTTTTGTATTTCCTTTCTAGCGAAACCCGAAACATTTACCAAACATATAAATCTAGCCGACAACCCAAAGTCATTATCTATCAGATACTAGGTCTCAGAGAGATCCCTCTCTAGATTGGAAAGGCTAGTTTCTAGTATTAAAGTTGGTCTTTAGGTTACCTCTATCATTTTTTTTCTCCACCAAACAAATTTATAGAGTGCTAATATATTGTAAAAGGAATTTCCAACACTTGAAGTGTTTGTTGACAAGTGCACCAATTTTGATAATTTTTAATCCTAATGAAGACTTTGTTGTGTGCATTGATGCATGCAAGGAAGGGATCAATGGAGTCCTTAGTTAGAATGGGCATGTGGTGTGCTACGAATCAAGGAAGTTAAAAGAGAATTAAAGGTACTATGCTACCCATGATTTGTAATTGGAAGCGATAGTGCATGCCTTGAAAATGTGGAGGCACTACCTCATGGGAAGAATATTTGAGTTGAGGACAAACCATAGTGGTATGAAATATTTGTTTTGATGGCCAACACTAAATGTCAGGAAAAGAAAGTGGTTAGAATTCCTTAGTGAGTATGAATTTGATATAAAACATATCAAGGGTAAAGAGAACAAGTGGCTAATGCACTTAGTAGAAGAGTACATGAGATGCATGCTACAACCATTAGCATGTACAAATCATATTTGAAGGAAAAAAATTTAGAAGCTGTAAAATCATATCAACACTATGTGGAAATAAAGACAAAGGTACAACAAGGTATTTTGCAATAAACCATTGACAAGTTTAAGTTAAATGAGGATGGAATCCTCATGTACATGGGCAGATTTTATGTACCACATTCTCAGGAGTTGAAAAACCTGATATTAAAATAAATTCATAATGTAACATCCCCAGCTCTGCTCAAAGGCTATTTCATATCAAAAATTGAGCTTTGATACCACATTGTGATGTATCCATCCTCCTAGATGAGTCTCATTACCACATTGTAAATTATTCACAACCACAACTTTTCTATATAAATCTATGATATCAATTATTTATTCTATGGAAGAAACTCGTTGAAACCAACAGCATGCATGAATGACCTTGTGCTACACGCCACTGTGTTTTCCTAGTTCATGCAACGAGTCTCGTACTACATGAAAAAACTATGTCAGCCAATCTGCATGCTCAACCATCATTGTATCGACCACGTTTATTGTCCCTTAGCATGCACGACATTTCTAGCTTCGCGCTAGAACCCATACGATTACTGCTAAAGTTACTTAACAATATAGTGACAATAACAATGTAAAGAACTCAAAATACAATTCATTATTTGGGTTGGTTTTCATTGATTTCAACCCTTGAAGAAAGTTCGGTAGCGAATTACAGTAGCACAAAGGTTTGGGTAATGGACCCAAGTTTGTTTGATGTATAATGGTATGATTTTAATATATTTGAAGGTAAGACTATTCTATATGCATAGTACATGTCAGTCCATTTCAGTTGGTATGTGGAACGTCACATAAATCCTCATGGTTAGAGAGTTATGGCCATGTGAAGTTGGAGAACCCTCATGAGTCATCTAGAAGCCCCAAAAGGTCAAAGTAGTCAAAGTGGTTGCAAAGAAGAAATTATTTAAATAATACTATTCTAGATGGATATTAAATGTCATACCATTTCTAGTGGTATGTGGAACACCACATAACTCCTCACGGTTAAAGATTTATGGCCATGTGAAGTTGGAGAACCCTCATGAGTCATCTAGAAGCCCCAAAAGGTCAAAGTAATCAAAGTGGTTGCAAAGAAGAAATTATTTTAATAATAAAGTGAAGTGATGAGTGTACTATAAGTCAAAGTGGATACAAAAGAAATTATTTAAATAATAAAGTTAATGGAGAAATTACTAAGTGGGCAAGTAGTTAGAAGTGGGTTAGCCCTAAAATAAGGAAAGTGGTTTAAGATGGTTAGAAGGTAACCCCTTGAGGAAGCTACATAAAAGTATAAATAAGAAGAAAGGGTCTCTCATTTTAATTTCACTTGAGCATATTGAATATCTATAAGTGACTGAGGTAATCAAAGGATATATAAGGTGAATTTTAGAGGGAAGGTGAAGTAAGGAAGGTCAAAATTCAAGGGAGGATAAATTATTTTGATGTTGCTTTCTAAGGTATGTTATTTACAGATCATCTCACCACAAAATCTAGCGATCATTGAGGAAAAATATCCTAGTAGCTGTGATAAAAATTTCATCTTGTGGGTCATTGTAATTTTGGAGTTACACTCCGTGGAAAATAGGGTTTCTGGCTAGTCTTGAAACTAGTCTAGAACATGTGTTTTGGGTAAAAACGTCATAACTTATTCATAACAGATCAAAATTAAGTTAGAAAAAATGTATTGGTTAGAGTAAATTCTTTAGTATTCTTTGTACCATTTTCAGATCCATACAACAAACATTTCATGTGGGGCATGCTCTACAATTTTGCTCACTAGAATAAGCCAGAATTCAAAAAGGTATGTCATTTTTGCTATAACTCCTTTTCTGAGAGGTTCCAAGCAGTGAAACCTGGAGAAATTGCATAAAAGACATTGAATAACATTGTGTAATATTTTTAGATCTATATTCATTACAGGTAGATAGTTATGATTATTTCAAGTTAGGGTTGTTGACTAATCCAAAATTAGTCATGTGAGACTAAAGTAAAGTTTCATGAAAATGTTAGTCTCTTGTTGTTAAAGTTAAGGAAGGTTTGAAAGTATGTGATCATATGCACCAGGTCTATTAAAGAGTTACAAATCATATTTGGATGATGAAATTGATGATGGCTTTTGGTTGAGGTACATGTTGGGTACATGGCAGAGACAAGTAATTGATGGGTTGGCACATACATGAGGTTTACAGTTGATGATGTTGGTACATCTTGATGAGTCATAGTTTATGTGTATTTGATGCATGATTACTACATATTTGGTGCATGGTTGATGCGCTCGTTGATGGTACAAGTTGAGGTATAGGTTGGTGCATGGTTGATGCATTTGTTTATGGTACATGTTGATTACAGGTTGTTTATGGTACAGGTTGATTACAGGTTGTTTGGTTCAGGTTGATTGGTACAGGTTTACAGTAGTATATTTCACATTGATAGTGTGATAGTGGTTCCATCATTCTACTTCTACTTCAGGGAGGTTGGACAGGGCAAGGACAGGTGGTTGTAGCCACCTTCCAGTTGTAGCCAGAGATCATTGGGGGTTGTAGCCTCCTTCTAGTTGTATCCATAGAATTGGGGAGTTGGAGCTTCCCTTAGGTTGTAGCTTGAGAAAATAGGGGTTTGGAGCCTCCTTCTAATTGCATCTGGAAAACAAAGGAAGTTGGTGCTTCCAATGAATGTAATTCTTAAAGACATATAATAAAAAGAATTATGTGGTTTTCTCCCTCTTTGGGTTTCTACGTAAAAACACTGGTGTACAATGTATGTGTATGATTTCTCATTTTTTCATTGTTTACTTACTCTGCAACTATTGGATGATAATGCTACATTGAAATAACACTTGCATTTTATGATTAAAAAGGATTAAATTGCTCTATTATTGATTCACCCCCCTCTCAGTAATCCAATAATTGGTGTTTGATAACGTTCCTTCAGGAAACAATTTAACCATTGTAAGGAGATCATGGATTATTCTGAGAATGGAGCACCATTGTTTAATGGTCAAAATGGTTTAAAGTATGAGATATGGAGTGGAAGGACGAAAGTATTTTTACAGGCACAGGGGTATTATATTTGGCTATCAGTCGTTACAAGATATGATAGTTAAAAAAGGGAAATGATTGTAGCCAAGAAGGAATTGAACAAGAATAACAAAATAGCAATGGATTTCATCTGGGAAGGATTAACTAATCCGGTAAGAGAAAAGGTTGGTAAATGTTCATCATCCAAAGAACTTTGGGATAAGTTACATGATATATATTCTTCACCCATCACAGATTCAGAAAATGCCAAAGAAGATGCAGGTATAGATCAAGAAGAAATATGTTCACCATGTCAAACAGATTCAGAAGATGAAGAGTACATAATCAATAGAGGTATGTTATTTTTCTTTAATTGTGAAAAACATGGACATCTTGAAATAGAATTCCATGAAAGAAATGAGACAGAAAAACTAATTGAAAAAGAAGAAAATTATGAAGAAGAATTGATCAGTTCTTTAGATGAACTAAGAAAAGAAAGAGAAGAAAACAAGTCACTCAAGAAATAATTGATGAAACAAAAGGAAAGTGATCACATTTTTTAAGAATCCCAACAAGTCATCAAGAACTTAATAAATAAGCTAGAAGAAGCCATAAAGATCGAAGAAAATCTTAAATATCAAAAGAAGTATTTGGAATCCAACATAGTAACATAGAAGGAAGAACCGAAAATAAGAGAAAATATATTGACAGGTCATCTTAAGGAAAGAACTAACGATACAAACCAGCTTGATGCAAAGTTTGGTCAAGAAGAGAAAGGACTTGAAGAAGAAATAATCACATTAAAAATCCATTTTGAAGAAGCGAAAATAAGAGAAGAAGTTATGAAGTCTCAGATAATGAAGAAAGAAGAAGAGGTTGAGAAGCTTGAAGAAGAAGTTGTCACATTGAGAAGTAAAATCGTCAAGCTCAACAAGAATGTTGAAGAGACAGAAACATCCACATCAGTTATAGAGAATGAAGAGAAGCATTCTAGGTTGATAGAAAAGAAGAATGAAGAAAATAGAAAGAGTTATGAAGAAGTACTCAAAGGAAGGAATCATGGTCAACCAGAATCTAAGAAAACTATTAAAGATACATATTCAAGAAGATCATCCATGTTCAAGCCACAAAGAAGCTTCAATCATGATCATGATCAGTCAAGGCAGAAATTTAGAAGGACTACACCACAAAGAAGATCATTCGCTCCCAGGTATGAAAATTTATTTTATGGTCATTTCTTTTATTGTACTAATTTTGGACATAAGGTTGCAGATTGCAGGGATTATAAAAATGTTCAAGAAAGAAATGCCTATGTGGCCCCACGTAACATTGAATGTTACAAATGTCATAACTATGGACACATAGCTAGTGATTGTAGAAGCATAGTCGATACTTCCATGAAAGAGAACATTGATATCATATATAAGAAAGTATGGATAAGAAAACACAAAGTACAGGTGAACAAAGACCAGGTCCTAGAGATCGCAAGATTGAAAATAAAACAAGATGAAGAAAATTCTACAGAGAAAAAGAAATATGTCAGATACAGAAAGGTTTGGAAAATAACTGAAAGAAAATAAGGACAGGTAAGAAAGGAACAGGTTCAAGAGATTGTACTTTTAGGCATTGTAGTGAAAGATGAATCCACAGATAGAAAGAAAGAGGTGAGAGCTCAAAGAGATGATGAATATACCAATGAAGATGACGATGAATACACATCAGAGAAGGAATTTTTCTGAGCCATCTAGATTAGAGACTCCCATGTAACATGAATATTAGACAGGGGGAGTCTATGTGATAGTCGTGACAGACCAAAGAACCATCCTTCGAGCATCATGCAGATTTTGAGTAGATAGATCCAGAGCAGACAGTTAGCAGAAGTACAACTTGATAGTTGTAGTAGTAAAGACTTCATGATAGTATAGTAATAAATGGGTCGGCATTATGGATAGTTGTGCAATACAGTCTTGGAAAATATGGACAGAGATGGATTTGTAAAAACACTTAACAGGTTTGGACAGATATATGACAGTGGACGAGAGCGTGGATTCATAGATTGGTTCAGAGAGTGGTTCAGAGACAAAGGAACATTAGGGATTTTAATTACACAAGAAATGGATGGAACAATGCTAATGGATTCCAAATTGACAGATATTTTTTGGACACATGAAGTGCATACAATAGTTCACATTCAAAACAGATTAATGCTCAGAAACAACTATGACAAAACTCCCTGCGAGCTATGGAAAGGAAGACCAACAAATGTGAAGTACTTCAGAATATTTGGATGAAAATGCTACATCAAAAGAGAAGATGGCAAAATGGGAAAGTTTGACTCTCGTGTGGAAAAAAGAGTACTTGTTGGTTACTCAACTAAAAGGAAATCATACAAGTGTTACAATCTAAGATTGAACAAAGTTGTGGAAAGAATCAATGTAACAATTCATGAAACAAGTGGATGAGAATCAAAGCAATAAGAAAATGAATCAGTGGAACGGCTTTACAAATAAGAAGAAAAAGATGAATAAGAAGTAGAAGAGGAATATGAAGAAGATCAGACAGAAGTAGAAGACAAATTTCATCAAGTGCCTCCAAAGACACCTATAAAACGAGTACAAAGGAATCATCCTTCAAATCAGATTATCGGAAACAAGGATGCAAGAGTTGAGACTAGAAGAAGAATATGTTCACCATAACAAATGCACCTAGCACTCTTATCTACGATTGAACAAAAAAAATTTGAAGAGGCCAACAAGGATGAATTATGGAATAAGGCCATGGATGAAGAATTTGATCAAATAGAGAAGAATGACACTTGGGATTTGGTTTCAAGACCAAAGAATAAGAATGTGTTTGGCACAAAGTGGGTTTTCATAAAGAAATTGAATGAAGATGGACATGTTACAAGGAACAAAGCTATATTGGTATGTAAAGGATACGCATAGGTTGAAGGAATCAACTTTGAAGAGAAATTTGCCCCAGTTGCCAGAATGGAAGAAATCCGATTGTTTTTATCTTATGCATTCTTCAAGAATATTAAAGTGTATCATATGGATGTGAAATCAACTTTTATAAATGGGGAACTTAAATAATAAGTCTACATCGAACAACCAAAAGGATTTCAGTTGTCATATTCACGCAGATTATGTGTGCAAATTGAAGAAGGCATTGTATGGTCTATAACTGGCTCGTAGAGCATGGTATTCTAGACTGGATAAATATCTACAATAGGAAAGGTTCAGAAAAGGAAGTGCAAACAACAACCTCTACATCAAGGTAACTCAAGATAGTATTTTATTAATTGAAGTTTATGTTGATGATATTATTTTTGGAAGTAATGATGACAGGTTAAGCCCAAAATTCACAAAGGATATGCAGAATGAATTTGAAATGTCATTACTTGGAGAACTATCCTTCTTTTTGGGTCTTCAGATACATCAAAGCAAACAAGAAATTTTTATTTCTCAAACTAAGTATATCATATAAATGCTAAAGAGGTTTGGAATGGAAGATTGCAAACCAGTTACCACTTCTATGCAAACCAGTTGCAAGTTAAGCAAATATGAGGGATGATCTCTTTGTAATGTCTCAACATCCTTCCAAGTAGCAGATCCTGGACTATACTTGTCCCACTGGACCTTAACTTGGTCTACCAGACGGTTCCTGAGTTGTCAAACTCTATGGTCCAATATGTGTAACGATTCTACCATGATGGTTCTCGCATCCAATAGCTGCAATTCCTTCCAATTCAGTTTATGAGATACGTCAGCAACATAATGACATAGAACAGATACATGAAAAACATTATGAGTTTTATGCAAGTGGGTTGGTAGTACAAGATGATAGGAAATGGGTGCAATTCTCTCTTGGATTTTGAACGGTCCTATAAATTGAGGGACAACTTTTTGCCCTTTCCGAATCAAATGGTACTCTTACTAGGCCTGATACGAATGAAAACTTGATCTCCCACTTTATAACTTTGGTCAGTCCTATGTGCATCGGCATAACTTTTCTGTCTATCTTGTGCTTCCTTTAGTCTCTTCCTAATATGAACCACTTATTCCTCCATCTCTTGAATCAATTCTAGCCCAAATGTCACTCGGTCCTCTAACCTTTCCCAACTCAATGGTGTTCTTCATGGCCTTCCATACAAAGCTTCGTAGGGTGGCATTCCAATGGAGCTATGAAAATTTTTATTGTAGGCGAACTCTACCAAAGGTAGTTACTTCTCCCAATAGGTTTGATTATCCATAACATACATCCTAAGCATGTCTTCCATGATCTGATTTACTCTCTCAGTTTTCCCATCTATTTCATGATGATAAGTTGTTCTTAAGTTCAACTGAGTCCCCAACGCCGACTGCAAACTTGTCCAAAACCTAGAAGTGAATTTGGAATCCCTATATGAAATGATCTTCTTGGGTATCCCATGAAAACGAATGACCTCACTTACAAACATGCATGCCACATCAGTGACATTGTAAGTGTCTCTAACCAGAATAAAATGAGCACTCTTGGTTAACTTATCAACTATCAAAATAATGGCATTGTGTCTATGCGATGTGCATGACAATCCCACAACAAAATCCATAGAAATGACTTCCCACTTGGACATAGGGACATCATGCGGTTGTAGGAGACATGTCAGGTGGTGGTGGTCGGATTTCACTTGTTGACACTTTAGGCACTTGGTGATGAAATGGAATACATCGCGCTTCATTCCTACGCAGAAGAAAATATTTTTCATGTCTGTGTACATTTTCTTCACACTCATATGCGCACAATAAAGTGCTCTATGGGCTTCCTTCAGTATGATGCTTCAAATATCCCCACCTTCGGGGATGTACATCCTTCCTTGATATCTTAATAGTCCATCTGCTTCCAGGCTATATCCTTCATACTTTGGATCGATTTGCCTCCCACTCTGGAGGGTTTAAGTAACCTTTAATACCAACTATCTCCAAGGAGTTGCGTCAACACACACTCCCTCAGATTGACTTTTAAGGGTACCAAGGAGAATACACGTGGTCTCCTACTCAAGGCATCCACAAACACATTTTATTTTTCCTTGATGTACGAAATACTAAAATCGTACTCACTCATAAACTCACTCCATCGCCTCTGCCTCGCATTGAGATCCCTTTGGGTGAAGAGATGTTTTAAACTTTCATGGTCTGTTTTGAGCTCAAAATTTCGCCCCACTAGATAGTGCCTCCAAAGTTTCATAGATAGCATTACAGCTGCCTACTCCAAATCATGAGTAGCGTAAATATCCTCATGTTGCTTCAACTTCCTCGATGCATACACTATCACTCCTCCATCCTGCATTAGCACAGCCCCCGACCCTTACCTCGAGGCATCCATGCAAACTATGAAGTATTTTTCCATATCTGAAACTCGTAGAATTGGTGCATTGGTTAGTAACCTCTTAAGCTCGATGAATGCACTATCGCATTCTTCTATCCATTCATACCTGACCCCATTGATCTGCAGAGTGGTGATGGGTTTCTCTATTTTAGAGAACCCTTCCACAAATCTCTAATAATAACCTTCTATCCCCATGAAGCTTCTTACCTCATGAACATTTTTTGGCACTGGCCATTCCATAATGGCCTTTACCTTTTCTGGGTTCACAGAGATTCCTTCACCGGAAATGATATGACGTAAATAGTGAATTTCATTTTGGAAGAAGGAACACTTCGACAACTTTCCATACAATTTGTTCTCTCTAAGGCAGGACAACACCACTCGCAAGTGTTCCTCATGTTCTCTTTCATTCTTGGAATAGATGAGGATATCATCTAGAAAGTGTTGAAATAATGTAACTGCGAAGAGCATTCTTATTATTTTGTTATTGGATTAAATCCCCATTGTGGATTAATCATGTCATTATTATTATTTTTATTATTAGGTTAAAT
>JZKD02S1645394.1:120579-134495 GCA_000966675.3 Picea glauca
AGTTTTTAATGTAATTAAACTCATTTTTAATGTAATTAACTCATTTTTGGGAGTTATTGGGCATTTTTAGAGCCTAAATTCGTGGAGGAAGTTGGAGATGGACAACTAATTCCCCCACTATTTAACCAAGGCCATTTTGAGTCCATGGAGACAGATTTTGAGAGCATTCAGAGCAGAGATGCTGAGGAGAAGCCAAGTCAAAGCCAGATTGAGGCAGGGAAGCTGTTGAGGAGGAGATGCTGTCGGACGATTTCTGAGAGCTCGGGACATCCGTTTCAGGTGCCGTAAGTTGTGCAATATTCTAGAGATCATGGTGAACATGAAAAGATCAGTCTAGAATCCAATCGACATTGTAAAGATGTACTAATAAGCTTTCGAAAAGAAATAAAGAAGCCTCCCTCACAGAGAAAAGGCCCGGAGACGTAGGCAAAGTTGCCGAACTCCGTTATCAAACTTGTGCATTATGGTTTGCTATTTTTCATTGCATTTCAGATCTGAAAATATGTTAATGGTTGTATAATTCATTTTCTTTTCTCACTCTTTCGATAAGTTTCCCAATGGTCAATTAATGCATGCTAATTAAACTCAACCATAGTCATTCGAAAAATCCTGACGGATCAAGGGTTAGGAATAGGTTTTCTTTCAGTTTCATTCCTCACTATTTCTGTTTGTAATAATGCATTCATGAACGCAAGTGGGCGCACCACAAGAACCATAATACGACTATTATCAGGGAAGTCCTCTTGATCCTTTTCTCTTTGCTTTTAGTTGAACATTTATTTTCAAAAACGCAGTATCGTCATGAAAATCTTAAATGGAAAGTAAAGAGAAATAAATCTGAATCAAACCTAACCAAAGGTACCATGAGTAAGACTGCTTTCACATCAATCTGGGTGTTTCTTTTTTCTTTTAGTTTCCCAAGGGATTTTTTTTCGCATGATTCTTTCAGATACGTCTTTTGTAAATATTTTCTGTTTTAGTTTCCTTGCTCTTTGTTTTTCTTTGCTGGTTTGTTTTTGTTTTCATTTCTGCTTATCGGTCTTTCTTTTTGAAACAAACATGCTTGCACCACGGGCTAGTTTAGACAGAGAAAACATAATACTTCCCCTCGAAAATAACTGCTAAAAGTTGTTAAAACATTAAGTACTATATTTTGTGGACTGGTTAAATATGACTTTTCGTTTGAGATTCATTCTCTCAGTTTCAATTTGCATTTGAAAGTGTTCACAACCATCTTTAAAAATATTTTAACGCTGTCCCTGTTCTTTAAGAGAGAAACTCAACGATGTCTCCCTATTCTTGAAAGACGGTTTTATTAATGAACCATTTTTGGATCTTGATGAAGGACAACATGTAAAATTTTAAAATCTGTAACTTAAAAACAGGAATTTTCAGTGCCACCTCGCTCTATCGAATATTTCAAAAAACTATAATATGAATAAACTTTCAAAGAGCTGTGGGAAGTGTTTGTAAACTCGCTGGGACACTGAATAGGTCTGCTGGCAGCGGGTAAATGCATGCATGACACCAAGATAACTTCGCCGGGGTACTGAACAGGCCCGCTGGTAGCGAAGCAATGTCAGGTAAAAGAAAATTCTCAGATATGGATTTCGTTTTGGCCTTAAACGTCCTTCGTTCTGATCTAAAATTTCTTGACAGGATATAGACGTCAGAGTGGGTTAATTGACATCCCTGTCGAGGCTATGGACGCTTTCTGGAAGCAGTGGCCCTGTCAACAGTATTAGAGATTTTAACTTAACATCATGGCTTTCTTTTGCCAAAGTTTGTCACCGGTTTTCGTTCCTTTAAAAATGAAAGTTATCTGAAACTGGATCACGTCATGAATATTTGAGATGTTTAAATGACTTTTCAGTTGTTCTTCAATTTTAAGCTTTTCAGATTTTTCTAACTTGAACTTGTTCGTGTAACAGAGATAACTGCTTCTCCCAACGTGTCGCCATTGTTGGAAACAATATTACAATTGTTATTTTTTAATCTATATAGCTGCCTACATAGGGTCATGAAATTTCATTACCCTTCATGAACAGTTTCCGAGATGACAGTTGCAAATCGTTGCTTCTCTCTATTGTCTTTTCAAACCTTGTTTTCATGACTGTAAGCATGAAAACTTGCGACCGGAATTACCATTATGTTTTTAAAGACAAATTGCTCTTATGATTTATTATAAAATTGTGATTTCTGGCTATGGACATGTTGCTGTCATTGTTATGATCGTTTCGATTCTAAAAATGCCTAAGAAGCTTATGGTTGTTTGAATGAAAGACCCCTATCAATTGGTATTTGATTTTGTATTAATTTTGGTTTGATGATTAACCATATTTATTCCATGGAAATTTTGGCTTTTCAATTCTTATGAATCACCTATCTTTGCAATTAAATATGTTTCCGTGCACTCTGTCCTAGCATGTACCCATATGCTAAGGTGTCATATGAAGTACTGCATGCTATTACTCCCGAGTATGGTCTCAGGCTTCACGATTTTGCTCCCACGCATGGTGATTAATGCCTCTGCCTACCGTTTGAACTGTCATAGCATTGTTTTGTGGAAACTCAGGGCTGTGGCTCTGTGGTTTTTTATCAAACCCTACCTCTAAGTTCTGTGTTGATTCCCTCCTGTTCACCATGGCTCTAGTGGTAAGGATCGATCCCAATGGCATCCAAACCTTGTTATCGTATGATAACGCCATGGACGATTTGGAAAGAAAAGGTTGGCATTTGTTCATTGAAAAGTTTAAAGGTTTCAATCTGAGAGTTGCCCAAGAGTTCGCATTGACCTTCGATGGCTGCAGGGAAAAGATCAGTCCGTGCAATTGGAAGTAACTGAAGACTTCTTAAGCTAACCCCATAATTTCCTGCCAGATACACGTTTTTACGTGAGCTATTCTGAGCAAACGGTTTTGAATTAGGTCAAACCCTTGAAAACCCAGAACTGAAATGAGCCCTTTTACCTTCTCTACGAGCGGTTTCCCTAGAAATTGGATCATTACAGAGATATAGCTCGTCCTTTAGAGGTCAAATCTCATATTTTCATTCTGGCTGAAGTGAGCGTTTTGGTCTGTTTGCAAGTGTTGAAACGTTTGTGACCTCTCCAGGCCTGTGCATTAGCATCCCACATCACCCCTCTCACCTGTCCAGCCATGTGTCTTAGCCTCCTACTGTGAACCCTTGATCAATCCAAAGGATATCCAACTAGTCTGTCAACAAGTTATACATCTACATGAGACGTGATATTTAAAAACGTAGAAGCAACTACAACCATCATGATTCGATTTGATTTCATGATCAAAGGAACTCATGATTTTCAAAGAGATATGAAGCACTGTTGGGATCTCCCAACCATAAAATCTTGATGTTTTTAGTAAATAGGTTAGGATGTTAGTTTTTTGATATCAAGAAAAATCTGGGAGGTTGCATCCCCCACATTTTTGAACAGATTTGATGTTATCAACATGAAACATTTTTTTCCTGGAACCTATATAAGAATGTTATTTTGTAAAATTCAAATCATCTCTGCTTGGGGCAAGACTATGGATTTTTTATTTACAGGCTTGAATGAAGTATAATACTGGTTACAGCTTTAGCTTCTCCATATTGTGGTTTTATTCAAGTTATGATTGTCTCAATTTGCAATTAGATTGTGATTGCTTTCATTGTCATGGTTTATTACAAGTTGGTATGATAAAAATTTATATGTTATCCATGTTTTATGTTCCATATTTAACACACAACAATCATTTTGTTCACACTTAGATTAAGAGATTTATCTTCATCATTTGTTGAACATTTATACACAAGTTCTCATAGCAGGATTTATCTTAATGTGGTTGCTTGTGAAATTATGAGATTGTTGTGATCGTATCTCTTATATGTTATATTATTCGAATTCAACCATTACTACTTCACATTTCTGAGAAGCAATTGTAGGATCTGCTGCGGGTTTACCTCATCAGACAGGGAGATTGGATGCGATAACAAGTCAGTTTGCTAGTTCAATTTCATTAGTTTAATGAATACATAAATGTCCTGTAGCTTAAACATCTTCTACTATCTGTGATTTCAGTTTCCAATTAGATAGTTTGATATTCTATTTCACAGTTATGAACATTTTAAGAAAATAAATAAAAAAGATTAAATAGCATTACTGTTGTTTTATAAATCAATTGATATTTGATTTTTTAGGATTTAGATTAAAATTCGTATTGTGTACATAGTATATATATATTAGAAATAGAATCATTTGTATATATAGCATATATAATAAGTAGAGTTATTTTATAAATATTAGTTAGTTAAACTGTAAATACACATTAGATCTATATATAGTTTTCAGTGAGTGTTATTCATCAAGTTATTGTATTTTCTTTAGTTTTTTTTTTTGCTTTCTTTAGGACTTAGATCGGCCAATGGAGCCGCTAAACTCGTCAGAGTGGATTAATCCAAATGGCTTGGGTTAATTAGACAACCCCGGACCGGATTCACTCCTCTAGTTGACGAGCGGTCAATTTCTCCCATTAACAAGTAGTCAATGGACTGTGTGACATTGAAGGTGTATACTCTCGGAGTGGGACAAGCATGTGGGGAATGGGAGTTTGTGAGTAGTGGGCGTAAGTGGCTCCTGGGAGAGAATCCTTCTTCTTAAACTGTGTGACTTTCCTTTTGACCTTTCCTAGCCTAGGAATACCTTGCCCGGTGGAGTTTAGTCCAACTCAGGGGTGACCTACTGCTTAGAGTGATAAACAGTGTGGTCTAAGGTTGGGAGGCTCGTGGAAGGTCTGCATTAGTAGCTGGTGGTTTTACTCTAGTTAAAAGATAAGTATCATTTTCGTGCTTAATTATGTATGTTATGCATGTCTGTGATTGTTGAAATGTTATCATGTGTTCCATTGCATGTAGGAATTACTGTCAATTCCATTTGAGTCTTTATGGTAGCAGTAACTCTGTGTTATTTGTTTTGAATTCATTAGAAATGCATGTTATATATGTGTGTGTGTGTGTGTGTGTTTGTCTATGTTCCTATGTGGCGTTGATCGACCTGTTGGTGGATGGTGACATTAGAAATGGGTATCAGAGCTAAGTGAAGTGTCAGAGTAGTGGCGTTTCCCGGCCTGTTGGCGGATGGGGATGTTACAAATTGGTATCAGAGCTAGTTGTAGAAGACAAGGTATTTGGGTAGTGTTACCCGGTAGGGGTCGATGGTCGGGGGTGTTGCAAATTGGTATCAGAGCCATGGTTTCGAAACTGAGCCTAGATGGGCCATGTTGGTGAATAAAGAGACAAATATTTCAGATTGAATTGTTGTCGAAAGGGACAAAATTTGAGGTTTAGAGCGTCCCTGGGTGCAAGGAGTGCGTCGACAGAGTCTTTGACTCAAAAATCTCGGGAGAAATAGCTTGAGTTTTCTCTTGAAGGGACACAAAGATATTTTGCAAGGAGTGCACAGATACGAAAGTCGACTAAGTGTCGAAGCAAGCCTCTAAGGAGAAAGGGGTTTCAAGAAACAAAGATCAGGAGGAGGAGTGCCAACAGTCGTCAGATCTATTGTTGGAAGGAGTCTGAACCGTTAGATCTATGTCCAGGAAAGCGAAGGAGAGCATTAAGGAGGAAACAGATCCCAAGCCATCAGATCTGAGTGCAAAGGATCGATAGTCAATCGATCCAGGTTGACAGGTGGTGCAAGATCCACAACTCTGGAGTGATATGACTTCATAAGTTCTGTGATCGAGGAGAAAGAAAAATAGTTGAAGTATATCCTAGTCGTTGGTGGCCAGAGGGGTATGTGTCAACATATCTGAGACTTCAGGGAAAGTCACTTGAAAGGATTTCAAGTGTGGAGTGTGACAAAATCTCGAAGTCACGAAGGCTGAAGTATATCACAACCACCCGTTGTGAAGGACACGCGTTGACAAATTATGAACTTTAGGTGAGAGCACTTCGGGAGGAACGAGTGTGCAGGAGTCTAAAAATACCAAAGCCCAAAGAACCGAAGTGGATAGTGGTCGTCAGATCAAGGGGGAGACATGCGTTAAGAGATTTTTTACTTCAGGTGGAAGTAATTCAGGAGGAGGCAACTACTGTGAGTTTGAGACTCTCGAAGCCCGAAGTGACGAAGTCACTCATAGTCATTGACCATGAAGGAGGAAACACATTGGTAGATCATAAACTCTGTGGAAAACCGCTCCATACAAAAGTGAGTGTAGAGGAGTAGAAACTCCCGAAGTCTGAAGCTCCGAAGCCCAAAGAGTCGAAGTGGTGAGTCATGATGACATCATCTGGAGGTGACGTGGACCTCTCCTATACCTACCACGTGTCCCCACCTAGAATGTTGATAGTTGTAATATATGGGCCCTGAGGTTGAATAACATAGTTAAAGGTTGACGGGCCCACACTGGCATTGATCACGATACATTTGAATCGACGACCAGGAGGAATTGTGGGGACCCAAATTGCACGGGAATTAATTTCTCAGGGAGGTCCTGCAATCCAAACCACGATTTTCCTAGGGGGTTACGAGTCAACGTCGGAGGTATTGCGGGACGAGAGATAGGTTACTCCAAACCATGGATGCATGCCCCCGCAATTTGAAAGGCGTTAAGTGATGTGACTATTCGGTATCTTAGTTCAAGTACAGAAATTGTGCATCATGTTAACAATATGTAAATCTATTCGACTGATAAATAAACGAGGAAGGTAACTTTTTCAACCAAATTTGAGACTCGAAACTATCCTTTCGGATCCGGATAGGGATCTCTCGAGGGGCACGGTATCCACACAGGGTATGGCTTTAAATAAGTGGTTAGATTTAAAACCTTTGATATAATGGTCTCTAGTTATATTGGCACAAGAAAATAAGACGGTGGGCTATGGAGTCGATTCGAGGAAACAACAGAAACAAATGACTCGGTGACAGAACTGGAGAGGATGGAGGCTAAGCGAGAAACAATATTTAGTGCACAATAGTAATGTGGTGGAAAGAAATTACAGGAAGTGACTCAGAGGACCTCTACGGGAGAATTCAGAGTTAACTTTAAGAAGAAAATGTTTTGTCTATGTGGCACGAACAAGGGGCGTTGTGCAGCGAATCCACAGGTTCAAAAATTTGTTCTGAAATAGACAGAAAAAGATATGAATAAGATAACAGGGAGCACATATGCAAGAAAGGGAAAACAATACATCAAACTTCTACAATTAGAATCTTCACATCAAGTTACAGGACTTTTGCATTAAGTTTCGGTAGAACTCAAATTTCATACAATAGCTACGGTCTGTACCAAATTTTCCAACCAATCTAGAGTACATCGAAAATATGAAATATATAAACAAGGGTGTTGCTTGGGCTGCCCATTTTCCTAACTGTTAGCTCTAAAAACTAGGAAACTGAGTGGTATGTGTTAGAGACTCTTCACATGGTGCTATCCAAAAATAGATAATAATCACGTATGTTTACACATGAATTTTCACAAATTTTCCATGAGGATCTTATCATCGGCCAGGTCTCAATATGAGGAAAATATGTGTCATTATTTCCCTTTGATCAGATGTCTGAGTGGACAGGCGTCTTCCAGGAACTCACTATTTTCTATAATGGCTTTGATTTATGCTGCATGCTCATTTGCTGGGAAAAATGTGCACAACAAGTGCTTGTTTGATGGTCATGACCATTATAAAAAAGGTAGAGTGATTTAGGGAAACGTGTCCTTCAAAACTACCAAAATTTGTCTTGTATTTGGCAGATGCAGAGATGAACACCAACTAAATGTGTTTTTTCTGCACGTTGGTAAGCATCGCACATGCTTCCTTCTCAGTCGCTTCACATTCCCTATAATGCTTTGTATGCCTTTCCTCTGATAGCCTTTGTGGGTTGCATAGCTATACAATGGTGTCTTGTGCCTCTCTGAGCTGTATTTTTAACCATGACATGTTCCCTTTGCAACCTTGCATTTTTTATGCTTCCATGGTCTTTGTCGCTAGCTGTCGCCTCAACTACATGTTTTCCTGGTAGATTTCAGCGATAGCCAGCTTTGCCTGCTTTAATTTCTAAGATGGATCTTGATCATTCGCTCCTGTGGTACCCATTTCCCTTGTTCTCCTCCTGCTTTCACAGCTTGATCCTCCAACGAGCTCCAGTTGGATGGCGCACATGAGTAGTTATTCGACCACCGATCTGGCATGTAGCTCTTCTGAAACTTGGGATTCCTTAGCTTCCTTGTTATTCCTTGGCCTACCCCTCCTCCAAGGTATTTTTTTTTGGGGAGACGGGGCTTATATAGTCTTTCCTCCATGCGCAAGTCTTTCCTCTTCAGGTTCTGCGCGGTTTGATTTGATTGTCTCAGTGGGTAAAGGAATAAATCCTTTCGCATCCTTACGAATGACTGCTGTGGGTGAGAACGATTCCCAGTCATTTTGGGGCTTGTACCTACAAATTTTGATGGTCTGCGCACCTTTTCTTATGCTTGGGAGGTCACCATGGCACGACCTATATGTATTCTACACACGGTGTATTCGGAAAATGCATAGGGACGGAACTTTGATCAACCTGAACTGGCAAGGGAAATTGCAAACAGAGTGTGGGCCTGGTTTCACGACTGAAATGGGTGCCGAGCATCTGGAATTTATAACGAGCCGGGCAGAAGGAGGAATCATGCTAGAGAATAGTGAATTCATGGCGACGGGATATTTTGAATCGAATTGCAGATTTTCCATGGCACATCCCCATGTGTAGAACACAGACGATAATGTTTGCAGGGCATGATACGAACACCACGACTTTTCATTCCCTCGGCCTTCATGATGAAATGATAACAGTTGCTGCTCTTGCTGATGCGACTTCCATTAACTACTTGACTCGACCTGGGACATGTAGAGATTGATTTCTTAACATGACTCAACTCTTTGGAAAAGACATACCCATACCACTTATGCATGTTTCGACTCTGAAATCCCTTCCCATTTCCAAGGGCCAACCGACCACTTGCTGACTTTGACCCCACGGTGCTACGTACTTGAATTCACATGTTTGGACGCATGGGTCACGACGCGACTAAAAACTAACTCTAAATGAAAAGAAAAATAGCGACGCTAACAACTAGCTCCAACGGAGATGCTATCCTCCCCACGAGGTAGAAAAGAATAATAGACTCGATGTCTGACCATAGAGATTCATTTCGACTCTTTGGAACTGTAAATCAAAAACAAAAACACAGCCTAAATGTATCAACACAACTTCTAAAAACTTAGCATAAACTTAGGGCCTTCACTTTGGGCTTCAATTTTTTGTTGACCTACTGACATGACGCAAAAAACAAATAAAACAACTATTTACAATGACAAATGACTTAAACGGATTTTATTTTGTTAGATAATGCTTGAGGAACCTGTCATTTATAGGCCCCCAACCAAGGCATTCTCCATTTAATCCTTCAAGGAAATAAGCATTGTTCAGTAATGTTGATTTTGAACGAACCTGTCCAAAAGTGGTTGAACTTTCTGTGCTTCCCTTTATCTTCATTTCTCGTGTCCCATCTCAGCACCAGATCTCCTATCTGAAAATCTTCTTTTTTAGAGCACTTGTCGAAGGCTTTCTTTATCCTCTCCTGATGAAGTTGTGATTGATCGTACACATGCTCCCTCACCTGTTGCATGTGAATTAGATGATTTATTCCACTTTGCGTGGTATTTGGCTCAACCTCCTGCTCTTGCAACAATTTTCTAACGGGTGGCACCAGCGAGGTAGGGAATATGGTGTCTATGTCATATACAATATGGAAATGCGACGTTAATATAGACTTCTTGGTGGTGACCCGATCTTCCCACAACGCATAGATAAGCTTTTTATGCCAAGCTTTGTTATTGTCTTGCAGGAAACTTTTGATGATTCTGGTTAGGATCTTATTTTAGGATTATGCTAACCCTTTTCCTTGTGGATAGTACGTCGTGGAATGACCCAGGGTTATATTGTAATCTTGACAAAAATTTTCCATCCTCTTAGACTTGAATGTGGCGGTGTTGTCGGTTATGATCTTGACGGGACATGTGAATCTCGATAAAATGTTTGTCTCCAGGAATTGGATGATGACTGCGTCGGTCGCTTGCTTTGTGGGGATTTCCTCTATCCACTTCTTGGAATAGTCGGCGACTGTGCGTATTCATCTGTGTTGTGTGGAGGATGGCGGATTTATTTTCCCTATGAATTTCTAGGCCCCACTACATGAAAGGTGCTTCGAATGAGATCGACTTTAGTGGCAGGGGCTGCAACTTTCTTCTCCCGTAAAAAATATGACATTTGTGGTAGCTGGAGACCTCTTTATACACATTAGCGAAGATTGTAGGCCAATAGTAACCTGCCCTCAATATTTTGTGCGCGGTGGTTTTCCAGTAGTGGTGTCCTCCGTAGTCACCTTTTTGAAATTATTGTATGGCCCGCTTCACTTCATTTTCCAGCAAACAACTCAACAATATTCCTCCATGGTCCTTCTAATAGAGTGAATTGTCCAGGATGTAGAACTTAACCGCTTTGAGTTTGAGAAATATGGCCTTAGTCTTACTTATGCCCGGAGGATCCTGGACATTCTCCAACACATAGATGATATCTTCATACCATGGTGAGTCAATGAACTCTTGAGACACCTGCACGATTATTTCTTGTTGAGGGCATTCTGACAGATCAACGATGAAATTCATTCCTACAGTGTCGTAGTCTGACTGCGCCATTAGCTTCACCAGGCCCTGACCCTTGATCAGTTTTGTAGGCTTGATCTCAAGATTGTATTCCAGCATGGCCGCTATCCACTTTCCTCTCCTTCCTTCCAGGTCAGGTTGAGTCAGGGTATCCTTTACTGAGTTGATGGGCACATAAGTGATGACATGGGAGTGAAATATGTATGTCTTGAATTCTTTCCAAGATTTTACTAAGGAATACACATCTTTTTCCATAATGTCATATCTTAGTGGAGCATCGTGCATTGTCCGACTGAAATAGGCTATAGGTTTTTCGAAATCCTGCTCGTCTTTCTGCAACAGTACGCTGGCAATAGTGTGTTCTGAGGAAAATGAAAACATGATGAAATCTTTCGTAAAATCCCGTAAAATCTGAGCTGGCTAGCACAGGAGATTTAGTCAGCGCCACTTCGATATCTTCAAAAGGATTCTTGGCCTCCAGGTTTCACTTGATCTCGTTTTCCTTCCTGAGCATGCAGGTTATGTGCTTTATGATTTCGGCTAGGTTGGTATTGTAAGAAATGTTTTTTGAAATTGATATTTAATGTGGGTGTATGTAGGATATTCTAAGATAAAATATTTTTCATCTTCAACCATTTTAGTGTCACAAAGATTACAAATTCTTTAGACCCACAATGTTTTAGGATTTGTCCAACACCTTCTTTCACTATGGAGCTTGTGATCTAGTTTATTTTTATTTTAGCAATATTGATTTTATTCATTACTCTAGTTAAAATAGAGAGATACTTTTGATCTTCTACATTAAGGTTGATCACCTCCATTAGCATCTTAATTTTATCTTATATCCTTTAATTCTTTATTGCATCACATTTTTTTTTCACTGGGGAAATCAACAACTAGTCGGGAATGTACTCGCTTGACATGTAGTTGTGTTATCTGGTTTCTACCACTATAACCCCAGTTATGCCAACGCGACCTCTCATGCAACACACAAGGTTAGTCGAGGGTTTCAAACTGATAACTTCACATAACAGAGTGTCTTAACAGTACACTCGATCACCAATCGTTCTACACCCTAGGGGCTTATTGAATCACAATTTTAACTTAAATTTAGATGGAAGAATAATTTTAATATTATCATTTAGTGACCTCTTCGTCAATACCCCAATAATTTAGCCAAGACTTGGCATACTTATGCCAATCTTGATTGAGGCATAGGTGGTTTTCACTAGATTTTGATGTGCATTTTTAGGAAATGACTTTCCTTCCATATTGTTTATCTTGTTCTTGTACATTAAAAGTACCTAGTGATAGTCATGCTATAATGAGGAAAATGTTTTCTTCTATGGGGAGGATAGGATATGGTGTACACTACTTTTAATTTTAATATTGTAAGTTATAAAACACTTTTGGATATTGCTCTATGATTCTCTAGTGATATTGCATCCCCACACTTCATAAGCATATAAGATAACAAGTGAGACAAGAGTCTCAAAGAGGAATTTCCTCTGATCCCAAAGCCAAAGATCCACTAATTTACAACTATTTTCATGTCCATAATAAGCTTTCCACCATCCATTTATCCTTTTCTCAATGTTATAGTTCTAGTTAAGCTTGTGATGAATATCGATTCCAAGATATGTGCATGAGGTCACTTCCTCCAAGTTGTTATTGTCATACATGAAATTAGCATAAGTGATTTTTTTTATTTGATTATCATAACATTTCTTTTGTTAGTTCTAAGAATCATTATCCATACTAGAGAAAAAAATCTTTGAGAATCTTTAGTTGCTTGTCAAGATCATAAGGATTTCTTACCATAAGAATGAAATATCGTCAGCATAAAGAAGAAGGATGTTGACTAATCCAGCTAGAGACATTTCTAGAAGTCCTTCTTCCAAGCAACCCGCTAACTTGTCAATGTATATGCCAAAAAGGGCATGGGATAAGGAACAACCATTCTTAACTCCTATATTTCAAGTATTTTTTTTTCACTAGCCTTGAGTTTTCCTAAACTTGGAAATAATGTTCATGTACAACCTTATTGCAATATCTCCCACTCAGAAGGAACTTTTGATTCTTCTAATATATTCTGGAGGTTAGCTCTAGACATTTTTTCAAATGTTTTTAAAGCAAGAAAAGCAAAAAAAGAGAATGGTTTTGTTATTGCAACACTCCTCCACAATGATCTTGAGCATAATAAGGTGGCCCACAGTTGAATGATAACTCCTAATTCCATCTTCGTCTTTAGCTCTTTTTCTATTCATAAGTCGATCTTCTAGAATAATTACATATAGCTACTCCTAATTCCATCTTGGTCTTTAGCTCTTTTTCTAGTCATAAGTCGATCTTCTAGAATAATTACATATAGATTCGCTAAAAGAGGGCTAATCATAATGGTCCTATAATTAGATGGATTATTTGTATCCCCCCTTTTAAAAATAGAAACAATGAGGCTTTGAGTCCAACCCTTCTTGATTGTTAAATTGAAGAGTTTGTGAATATAACATAGGAGGATAGGCCTTACAATTTTTAAGATTTTTCTTTGGTATCTCTGGATGTCCTTAGCTTTCTCTTTTGTGAGTTCCATAACCCCAAACTCTATGTCTTTTAAAGAAAGAATTTATTCCTCTATAAAAAGGGTTTCAAAGTTGTCCACCAAATTAAGAGATTTATAGAGTTTTTAAAAATAGGAATCTCATTCTCTCAAAGGAATCATATTGTTCTTTTTAATTTTACTAGTTAGAATTTGCCTCTAAAATTTCATAAAATCTAACTTATAGAGATATAAGAGCTTCTCTTATTTTATATTCATAAAATACTTCTTTGTTAGGCTTTATACCTATTTATCTTTTTGTATTTAGGGGCTCATTAGAAACATTCCATATGACTTTTCTACCCATCTTACACATACCAATGGTTGACTATTTTGTTTTACTTTTTAAGTGACACCTCTATATAGAACATTTGTTAATTGACTTAGAACCCTCTTATTAACTAGCTTTGTATGTTGAAGATTGTAGGGTCTAAGGAAAAATAAATAAATTATAAATTCATTTTAATTTAAAAAAAATTAGCATAAATTATTTAAAAAAATTTAAATTAATTATAATTTATATATATAAATAAAATTTACCTTGTTTTCAAGACTCTGTAACATGTAAAAAAAAATAATAAATTCATTTTAATTTAAAAAAATAAAATTCTAATTTTAATTTTAA
>JZKD02S1645405.1:76777-87069 GCA_000966675.3 Picea glauca
TGGGTTTTACCAGAAAATGACTCAAGGTGTTCATGGAAAAACAAATGTCTAGTGTGGTGTTCATTAGGTACATCAGCGATCCAATAATTTGTCTGTACAACATGGAATCCATCAATTTTGATGAAGTGTCGACCAACAGCTTCAGCTTCGCTTCCATGGGTGTATTCATGGAATTGCATTCCAACATGTCAAATCTCTTTAGGATTTCTACTGTATCCTTCCCTTGGTTAAGGAAGATCCTCTCTAGACTTTTCCATACCTCAATACTTAATAAATAATGCATTAGGCCAAGGTATTTCATTTCAAATTCTGAGGCAAGTCTCTTCTTACATTCAGTGATGAGATTTTCTTCTCTAGTTAAGAATAAGTCATCCACATATCGCAGTAATATTACTAGCTCATCTCTCATGACCTTGAAGTAGAGGTTATAGTCTTATTTACTCTTGGTAAATCCTAAGCTCGTCAAGAAACTATCTATACGGCCATACCAAGCTCTAGGAGCTTTCTTCAATCTGCACACATGAGACTTCATGTCTTCAACCTCAAATCCTTGAGGTTGTTTTATATACACTTCCTCTTCGATGACACCATTTAGGAAATCTGTCTTCACATCCATCTAGTGTGACTTCCACATCATCTTAGTTGCAAGAGCTATGATGGTTCTGATCGAGGTGTATCTGGCTACATGAGAAAATGTCTCTTCATAGTCAATGCCTTCCTTTTGAGAAAATCCACTCTTGTTTTATACTTCTCAATACTTCCATCAGTAACATGTTTTATTTTGAAGAGCCATTTGGAGGATACCACATCTTTACTGTTCGGTCTGGGAACTATTTCCCATACTTCGTTATTTATTATGGATTGGTATTCCTCTATCATGGCATCTTCCCATTCTTTCCTTTAAATGGATTCTTTAGTGTAGGTAGGCTCCTCTTCTATAAGATCGCACATCAAAGCCATATAAATGGAGAATGGCTTTGGTCTTTTCATCTGTCTCATGGTTCCTTTGGGAACACCATACTTCTCTCCATCTTGAATAAGCTCTCTAGCCCACGCTGGATTTATTTTATGGAGGATCGTCATCTGAGGATGTTCTTGAACTTCTATCATTTCATGATCTTCTAGTAATTCCTCATTTCATGATCTTCTCACTGGTTCTGTGGCTCTGGGAACCTGCCTCACTAGTTCTGCAGTCCTTGAGATTACGAGTTCCTCTTCATATACTTCTTCAAGATGGCATCTTCTTGATTTATTGAGCATTGCATCTTCATAAAAGGTCACATCCCTATTGATCTCAATGTGACAGTGACCTGGTATATAGATTCTGAAGGCCTTGGAGACCTCACTGTATCCGACAAATATTCCCTTCTTTCCTGAAGGTTCCAACTTGTTTCTCTACTCTTTCGGTATATGAATAAATATTGGGCAGCCAAATATTTTGAGATGTCTTACCTATGGATTCTTTCTGGTGAACATCTCTTCCAGAGTCTTGAGCCCAAGTGTACTATAGGATAATCGGTTTTGCACATATACAATTTCCATTGTTGCTTCTTCCCATCAACACATAGGAAGATATTGATCATGGATCATAGTCTTCACAGCTTCAGCTACACCATTTTTTTAGGGATTATACAGAGTAGTGAGTTCCCTCTTGATCCTAACATCTTTGCAGAAGTTCAAAAAATATTTTGAGGTGTATTCTCCTCCATTATCTGACCTGAGTACCTTGATATTTCTTTCATAAAGATTCTCTATCAAGGCTTTGAATTCCTTGAACTTGTTGAACACTTCATTTTTAGATTTCAAAAAAATATACCCAGGTGTTACGAGAATAATCATCAATGAATGATACATAGTATACATACCCACTCACAGAGAACGATAGCATTAGGCCACACACATCTGAATGGGTGAGTTCTAGGACTCCTTTTTCTTTGTTGTCTCTCTTCGAAAAATGGTTCTTGATGTTCTTCCCTTGTGCACATCCATTGCATACGCCTTCATGGTCAACCTTGAGTTCTGGTAAAGCTATGACCGCTTTGCATATGTATGGTAGCACCTTGTAGTTAATGTGAGCTAATATTCTATGCCAAAGTTCACATGGATTCTCAATGGTGTGGGTCATGATAGCTTTTGAGTGACCCTTTAACTTATGCAAGCCACCTTCTTCTTTTCCAATGATGATTGCTTCATTTATGGTCTCTCCTTTAGCATGTTTCCTTCTGCAACCTTCACTATATATTCCTTAGGGTTATTACCTGTGACCTGGAGCAAGGTCAACAAAACAACAAGGAAGAATAATATCCTTTTGATAATATAAAACAATAGCATGAGCAATCATCACAGTAGCTCCTTTAGAGCTATCACTTGTAATTTATCTGAAGCAAAGATTAAAGGTAAGGAATACAATACAAAATGAGGTCAACACTCTCATAGTGTTGTGATCAAACATTCTTCCATGGAAACCTAGAACTAACACATGAGGTTTCTCCTAGAGGAGGTGTTAGTTGTATCAAGAAAAAAATTTGATTCTATATGCTCACATGCTATAAAGTATAATACTTTAAAAATACTTCTATCTCAACTATAGTCATCAACTTGTCATGTGTACCTTTGAATCTTATCAACTTGATTAATCAAACCTGGAGCCTTGTCCTTAAGAATGAGTGCTTTATTTTCCTCTGAGTGTCCTTCACTCAAGATGACAAGTGTTTTTTTCAACCTGTGTTCTGTACTAACAAAATACACTATCTTGACAAAAGGTGGGTTAGAGGATAAGCTCTATGATCTCAACTTTTAATCCATCTAATACCTTGATCATGGCTTCAGCATGCAACATTGATCAAGATAATGTCATAACAAATATATGCATAATAGAATAATCAAACCTGAGTTGCATTATTCTTCTAAATGTGTTGGATCTTGAGATCCTTCTAGATCTATGGCAAGAGATCCCTTCTCTTGCAAATACTCTTTAAATTTTAACCATTTAAACATATGTGAGTACATACCTCTGATACCATTTGCCGGTGGTGGCAACATCTGGCAGCAGCGATAATCATTACCAACTCTTTAAAAACTTCAAGGGTGACCGCAACTGGTAGTACGGCTGCAAATGCAACTGGTATTGCAACTACAACTGGTTTTGAGATGACAACTACAACTGCAACTTAGGGTTTTATGAGAAAACCCTAATTTTTCAAACTTTGAATTTTTAAATTCTGATCTTGTGGATAGATGCGCTAAGCTGAGGCTAGTATGTTGGTGTAGTCAGATTTTTGAAAATCCAACTTTTACCCCCTCAAAATTGATCTACGAATTTTTGGACTCGTGCTTCTGGTTTTCTAGTACTTCTTGTACTCTGGTTTTCTCGTACTTTGTAAAACTAGGGTTTCACTTTTCGGGAGATCTAGCCACTAAAAAGGTGCGCTGAAGGTGCCAAAATGATCCTTAGGGGAGGGCACACTTTTCTAGATGGTTTTAGGGATGGAATACCTCACCAACAAAAATCCCTATTTTCATGTACGACAACAGTGACGTTTTTCACTTTTCTCTTGTGAAAGATGCTCTCTTCATCTTACCTCTGATCCCATGTTAATGTTTAATCCATTATTGTAGTTATTTGCATTTAAATATATAACAACAACATAAGACAATATCACTAAGAAATACACAATCACAAGAGACACAACATTCATCCTGGGAAACCCTCTAGGGGAAGAAAACCCAACAAAACTTCCTTATTATAGATAGCCAATACAATGCCAAGAGATAACTTAATCTAATACATAAGATCCTCTCCAAAAGATGTGCCACTCTCTCTCCTTCTTCTCTAACTGCAATTCTGAAACTTGTCTCTCAAATGAGCAAGTGAGTTGTGTCTAAGTGAGGTGCTAGCCTCCTTATTTATACAAGACTGGCACGTGTGAAGTGTCTCCTCACTGGCAGGGCTAACTTCTCCAACTGGGTGGTTATAACCACCTTTATTATATTTCGGTGCCTCTTGATATATTCTGGGGCAAACTTCTTCTTTTTCCTTTTACAATTACATTATGACCAATCCGCAAAAGAGGATTTGGTCATTTTACAATAACCGACATGATCAATCCACAATGGTGATTGATCCAATGATTAATATATCAAATAATAATAAGAATACACTTTGCAGTTACATTATTTTAACATGAATAAAGTGGATAACAATAAGGTGAAACCCAAGTATATTTATGAAACGATATTGTGAAAGGTTAATGGGGCGATGAAATGTGAAAAGTGATGAAGGGAAAGGTGGATGAAAAAAGGACATTTATGAGCCCCAACATACCCCCCAACTTAACTTGTTGCATGTCCTCATGCAACCATGCATGAATCTTCTCAAGAAATTTTTGGCATCTGAATGCTCGACTTTGAGTGATGATAATGAATGTTTCCAAGATGGGATTTATATGAGTAACACCTGTCATTTTCTTATGGTTGGTTCTTGTGTGACAACCATGAATATAAAGAATGTTGGTTCTTGTGTTAATGACATTCATTTCATTATTTGTTCTCTTACTGTTATGATAACAATTTGCCCATATTCTTATTGGAAAATATATGTTATCAATGTGCATAAGGAAACATCACTAAGTATAGGAAATCCCTTTTTTGTATATGTGTGAATCATGTTGATATGTATAACAATGCTTATGAAAAAAAGTTCAACAAAGTATCATTGGAAAAGAAATGTTCATAAATGGTAAATAAGACGAAAATGGAATGATGGTAGTGGGAAAATGGAGTGATGATAGTGAATAAAGTCCCCTACCCCCCAATTTAACTTGTTGCATGTCCTCATGCAATGTGGCATAAATCGTAGAAGTAAAAAGAAAAGGGAACTGGGTGAGGGAATTTTTCAAATTATTCATTGCTAGCAGTTGAGGAATTACATGATTAAAGTTTAGAAAATAACATACCTCCACTTACACAAAATGTTGATGAAATATGCAATAGGAATATGGTTGATGCGGCTGCTAGAGCATCAAAGATGTCACTACTGCAGGATCATGTGAAAAGTGATTGTTGTTGTAGCGACGACTGTTTTCTGCTGGATCAAAAATTGTGAAGTGGAGGAATTTGAACTTCTATTGAATGAATCATGGAAAAGACAAAGTATGAAAGTGGAAATCTGGTACTCTCGTATGGCTAAAGTCATGTTGTTGTAACTGCTAATAGAGTCATGAAAAATGTATAGTCTTCACCCACTGCTAAACCTAATGGTATAATTCTAATCATGCGAATGAATGTGTCGATGTCAAGCATGAAAGGAAGTCCTTGGATTACCGACCAATGACTAATGTTGTTAAACAATGAGAGGAAACTCATCAGTGATGTCAATGACTTCTAAGGTACTCGAGTACATTGTGAAGTGAGGATGAATGAGATGATGTCCAACCACTTGTAGGATCTAACGATCAAGGGACATTAATGTATTCCCATGATTGTCAACGAGGGAACTTGCCATTAAGGCATGCAAGCCTCCAGGTACTCAAAATGGACTTTAGTCTATATCCCAGATAAGGTGTTGAGGTCGATGGGGCAAGACTTGTTGAAAGGTGGGCCTTAAGGAATCCCACATCAGTGAATGTGAGTTCAGATAAAAAAAGTGGTAGGACTATAAATGAAAACGATCTCAGTAGTAACAATGTGTATGGCAAGGCAATGTAGTCATGGAAAGGGAGATGGATAGTTTTATTGACAAGGAAAACTGAACTGAAAAATCTAAAGAGATGTATGCAACTCAGCAAGATAGGCGTGTGCAAAGTCATTAAGGATAAGGTGATGAAAAGTGGACTTGAACACAGGGATGACCAACCTGTTTTGAAAGAGACATGGATGAAGACATTCATGACGCAAATGAGTTTATAAATGGTTGTTTTGTAAGAACAAACGCCATGATGTGTAGGATGAGAATTAGCTCCGTCAAGAAGTCAATAAGGCATGTCTTTTTAAAAAAAAACTGTGATTTTTGAAAATCACTTTAGCAGCAAGATGCGATCGACCGCGCGCCTGAAAAAAACTTAGTACAAATCCTGCATGAAAACTTGTGAGATGTTCGAAGAAAAATAGAACATGCAGAAAAAATGACAAATGTGAAAAAGTAAAAATAAATAAAATGCGGTTTTATACCTCTTTTCATCGGCGTTAGGAGCACGCTTGTTTTATCGTTGATTTCTTTCTTAAGTGACTCCAAAAAACAATTTGACCTAAAAAAAACATTACTTTGATATTGTTTTCAAGAATTTATTTGAAATTTCCATTTCCTAAAAAAAAATTATTTTTCATATTTTCTTTTTATAATTTGTTTTTTACATTTTTTTCTTTAAAAAAAACAAACTGAAATAACATGTTGTAATAAAACAAAGAGACAAATAAAATTATCTCTCTCTATATTATTATTATTATTATTTTACAATAAATAAAATATTTTATTATTATTATTATTATTATTATTATATATATATATAAAAGACAAAAACAATTGAAAGAAAATCTATGAACTGAGGCTAGGAAACGCTACAACTATAGTCATCATTTACAAGTATATAATTGATTTCATGCTGGTGATTTTCATATTGCAACTAATACATGGCTTGCACAAGGACCGACGCAAGGTACTTGGTAATGAAATGGTCATATAAAGTCACGGCGTAATCAAGGTTCAAGTTCCGTGGAGTTGTTTTTGAAGGACCTGATCGCACGCAAACCATCTAATGCTTCGAGCGAATGTTTGAGGTGTGCATATATGGTCGGATTATTAGTTGGTCTCTTCAGAATACATTTTCGACCTGATAAATGCATAAAATAGATTTGGATGGTTTCAAACCTGCAGAACTCCCGTATCTTATAACTGTGTTAATACTGAAGCTGCTTCCCGACCATCACGAATGAATGCACATGCACAGTGGCCAGCAAGAAATAATTCTCGCATACGCCTACTTACCATTCTGCCCCTTAGCGTGTAAAAATGTATCCAACTTTCGCTACGTGAGAGGCCCGGTGAAGGAGTATTTGAGGCTCCGAAGCTACTCCATAAGCGCTCCCATCAACACCAAAAATGAGAGCACTGACTGAACGAACCGAGCACCAAATCGTCAGTTTTCGAGGTGTTTGCATTCGAGGTGTTTGTTTATTTTGCTGCAAATCGAGGAATTCTAAGTGTTTTCAAATTGAGCATGCTGGCATATATATTCGAACAGCCACACCCAATCTTCACTAGATACTGATAGAACTCTTGCAAATTCCATCGTAGGTTGTGCTTGGAATCTAGTTAACAACGTGATCTTTTTAAATTGGCGATCACCAAAGGCACGAGAAACTTCAAGGCACCCCTGCAAGTGTCCATTTGCTTCAACATAACCTCAAGCCTTCTGAATCCTGGCACGCTCTTGCTGATAGATGTTCGCAAAGACTTGGTGGTAAAATCTTTCAAAACCGGGAAACTATGTTCTGTTCTTACAGTCTCTCCGACATTTTGCAGTGGCTTGACAGTACATTCTGCGGGGCCATTTGAAAACTGTGAAAGGCTTGGAATAACCACAGTTTTCAGAGGGAATTGTGATTTATTTGAAGATGGAG
Source organism: Picea glauca (assembly GCA_000966675.3). Lineage (NCBI taxonomy): Eukaryota > Viridiplantae > Streptophyta > Pinopsida > Pinales > Pinaceae > Picea > Picea glauca. Next base: position 84,395 of record JZKD02S1645405.1, read on the forward strand.
CAGTTACATAATCCCCTCTATCTTTAGAAGTTTTTGACACCTTAGTAGGAACAACTCGATCACCAAAAGTAGTTGCAGCTTCCCCTTCATATTTCTTCAAAGAATGTTCGGATTGCAGAGAATTGGACTTTGTCTTATTTTTTTAATTGCTTTCTATTCCCTGGTTACAACAATAGCTTTCGAAGTGCAATTGGAATTTTCTGAACTCTTGTGATCATTATTAGTAGTTGACCTTGCAAGGACAACCTTTGCATCTCCAATGTTGGCAATCAAAACCATTTGCCCAAGAATCCAAATACAAACAGTCGTTGCTCCATCCTGCCATCCTCGAGGTAGCCCAACAAAAATAACATTGGCATATAAGAAAACGCAAGCAAACGACCTATTGCACATGGTTAGAACTGACGCCCTGGAATTAATTAATTCTTAATTAATAAGTGCACTCAACTGATTTGAAAAATAAAATAAAAAAATAATTCTTTCTTATTGAAACAATCAAATCTTTGAGATAGCAAGCGCGTCTAGATTAGTAGCAAGAGCCACCGGATACTATTTTGTCTGGCGTAGCTAGCAAACCAAATGTGGCAAACTGCATGAAGGCTGATAGTCTAGAGATAATACAGCCAAAAAAATCTTCATCGATGTTCATCAACAAAATTACAAGATAATTGCCAATATCATGCAACCAACTGTACAGATGTGCTGGCTTAGAACTATAGACGCGGGTTGCTTCAGATATAAATGGGATTTTCAACCTCAGACCATAAAATTCCATGTATTTGGTTGGACGTATCAAAAAATGAATAATCGAATGTTCTTCTACTGGTTTCTCGCTTTTCTAAAACAATAATGTGATCCTCTTGGTAGAGACGATCTGATTCCACAAATATCTCATGAGGTGAAATGAGGCAGCAAAGGCATTTCCCCCAAATGTTGGTACTTCATCAAAAGGAACATCATATTTGAACTACCTTTATTATTTGGGAGGTCAGTATTCCACCATTTGTATGCTAGTAACACCTCTGTGGAAGCCAATGAAGACATAGTAAATGTTCTCGCAAGTCCGAGATTAACAATTGGACTCAATGGAGCTACATGCACCCTCTCTTGACACTGCAGTAACTAGCATACATATGTCATGTTTGGAATTGTGATCCCCCGTGAAGCTATGCTGACAAGCATCTTCTTTCCGCCATATTAGATAAGCAATGATGAAGTTGAGCGGAATATACATGGAGAATTTTACAACCACAATGTCAAATCATTTAAGCAAGCAATATATGCATAGATAAATTCCTTTCTAAGTTATGAAGCAAATGCATATATTTTATTTGTTGGTAAGGTGAAGGATGTGGTAGCTTAAATCATTAATTATTATTATTTTTTATTTACATATATATTTCTCTCTTTACTTATTGTTTTATTTCTTTGATTATGGAGGATGTACAACTTTTCATTCATTTCTTCTATTATGTTTTCAAAATAAAGAATAAAATAAACATTTATTTTGCAAACTTATTAAAAATTTACGAGCAAATGGAAGACGAAAAATAGATTAGGAAAAATTTTATTTCCTTCAATTAATTGATATTCCTGAAATCAATCAATAAGTCATGCTACTTTTTTATTCTCACGGTCACACTAAGCGCGGAGGAGAGCATACTTATTCTAGCAAAAATAAAAAAAAAACTTGAAAATAAAACCCTACCTACACTACGTTAATTAGAAATGAGAGAGTAGTTAAGTATAATCAAACACCCAATGTAGCCATGCACAAAATAGTAATAATTTTTTTTTATCTTTCAGTTTAGCAATTGACAGTCGAGAATATATATGGGCATGCGAAATTAACTGCTGAAGTTTTAAATTAACAAAATAAAAAGGAAAACTAAGTGGAACTAACCTAGTACTTTCTTGAAACCAACGTTTGATTAGGCGTTTGTAGCCATAATTTGTCTCACTTAGATAATGTTTTGGCTCCTTTCTTTCCTCCTCGACCTCTTGCATGCCTAATGGTTCTTCGTATGTTTTTTCTTCGTTTGCCTTAGAAGGAGTGAATAAGATTTCGGCTGCTGTCAAGATCTCTTCTTCCATAGAAGAGGAGACCCCAACTTTTTCTAGGATCTGAGTGAGTTGTTGATCAATATGGATATCGGTGGCCACCCACCTTTTCTAACTGGTTCAAAATAGTTTTCTGACAATTTTAACAATTTACTATTTTTAGCAGTTTTAACTTCCGGGGCCATTTTGAGGGTCTAAATGAAGGTTTTTCAATATAGAGATCCTCAATTATATAATAAGGCATTATTGAACTCCCAAAATGAATCTCCTCGATGATACCTTTCCAACGGGATATCACATGCCTGAAACGGAGATCGTATGCAAAAGTTACGATCCCGGGAAGTTGATGTACTAACTTACCCAAACGGGGCCCACATGACTTTTGGCACTTCATCTCCTAGGGTTAGGTTTTTGGATGTCTAGGGTTTTTGTAATTATTGTTTATTGTAAAAATGGCTTCAAAGCCTCATTGTAATCTTCTTCTTGCAAATGAGCGCAACCATCACATCTCTTCTCAGAGATAAGCCGCCACCATTCCAACAAGCTTGTTTCCGCTGCATTTTACAGTTTCAGCTTATTTCGTTATTGAATAGAAAACCAGTTTTATTGTATCT
>JZKD02S1645405.1:94959-111383 GCA_000966675.3 Picea glauca
TTATTGAATAGAAAACCAGTTTTACTGTATCTCTATTGTTTTGTGTTAGGAACCTGTTAATAATCTGTATTCATTTCTTTCTTCTCATAAAATACAGATCAGTTGTTCCAAGCTTAAATTCATTGTTAAATCATGTTAAAAAAAATGATTCTTACAACACCCAAAACTGAAATCTAAATGAAAAAAAAAACATAAAAAAAACGCTCTTGCTAAAACATAAAAAAAAATTACTCTTCACATTTGCGAAAATTAAAACGTTCCTGATAGTTGGCAGGGACAGTGAGGAGTCTCCTCTTACGATCTTCTATGACCCTCAACACATGTAGATCATACTTGCAGAAAAAAACACTCTTGCATGAATTGAAAGCTGCAGAAATTGAAATTACTTCTACCTAGTTGGTATGGAGAACATGAGTCTCCTCTCATGAGCTTCTATGTCCCCTTACCAACATATCTAGATCACACTTGCACAAATCAAACACTCTTGCATAAATTGAAATTTGCAGAAATTGAAATTACTTCTACCTAGTTGGTAGGGAGAACATGAGGAGTCTCCTCTCACGAGCTTCTATGACCCCTTACCAGCACGTCTAGATCACACTTGCATGAATTGAAATTTGCAGAAATTGAAACTACTTTTACCTAGTTGGTGGGGAGAACATGAGGAGTCTCCTCTCACAACCTTCTATGACCCCTTACCAATGCGTCTAGATCACACTTGCATGAATTAAAATGAAAAAGAAGCTAATACCTCAATCCATCATGCTTCCCCGACAATGACACCAAAATGTTGGGCTCTAAATATGTCCTAAAATATAACCTCTATGCATCATCCAAAGGTAGTCACTGGCACAAGCATTTTACTTGTCACCTACATAGGTTCTTACCTTCCATTTTCAATACCCGTCCTCTAGAAATTCAACCCCTGCAAAGGGACAACAATCATAACAAAAGGAATGACAATTGTTCCGTTCAAATGAACAACATTGCTTACAAAAGGAACAACAATCGTGACAATGGAACGACAATCGATATATTAGGCCGAACTAATGTTGTATTAATTGAGTTGTAGTACTTTTACAAACTATTTAATTTGTCAACCCGGGGTTCGTAAACTGACGAAGCACACACAAAGTATATGAAAGATTGAAGCGAGACTAATCTAATCTAATGTTTAAGATACAACTGAAATTGAATCATTAATATAACACATGACTAAAACTGAATCATTAATCTAATGCAGGAAATTCAAACACAAGACTTGGAATTGAATTAATCTAGTTGCGTAAATGAAATTACTCTAAGAATGGGAAATTGCATAAATGAAATTAATCTAGGAATGAGAAATTGCATTAATGAAATTAATCTAGGAATGACAAACTACATGAAGGAAAAACAAATACAACATGTGAAGAGTTGAATGACACAACAACATATGTGGGCTCACACCAATGAATCAATCTTACATTATAATAATCAAATAAATCTTCATAACATAATAATCAAAGCATGAGAACCAAATCCATGAATCAAAGTTAATAATCCCTTTCTCTTTTGAATCCTAATGACGACCATTAATGACTAATCTAATTCCATAATCTAATTACATACTCTAATTCATATTGAATCCTCATGAAGAGAGAGCAGTCTCTTTTATACATAAGACCTTTGAAGATAAGATAACCATCTCATTATTAGAGATCCACTTTTCTCTGAACCTATTTTCCATTATTACAAAATATAATCCCTTCAAATCCTCACAGTCATCTTTCATATATCTTGGATACAATATTCCAACCAAATCTCTAGGATCTTCTCCTTGGAATGGGCTTGAATTATCTCCTCAAATATTGAAATGGTGGAGGAAGTATTCGAGAATTCCTTTTGAATTAATCATTCTCATAATCCTACACATTATAAAGCTCACACATTTTTGAGATATATATGAAAACATGTCATTTTTATAACATTTAATCACAAATTCCTTTTAAATACTAAAATAAAGAAAGTGGAGAACAATAAGGTGAAACCCAAGTATATTTATGAAATGATATCGTGAAAGGTTAATGGGGCAATGAAATGTGAAGAGTGATGAAGGGAAATGTGGAAGAAAAAAGGACATTTATGAGCTCCAACATATTCTATCGATCCTTCCCTTCCTCGATCCTTTATTTTATTGTTTCCATTTGATCTTCCATTTCTTGGATCGCTTATGGTGCCACCTATACCCTATCCTCCAGCTAATCCCAACTCAAAGGTGTCCGACACGTTCGCCCGTAAAGGAACTCTAAAGGCACCATCTTAATGGTTCTTTGATAACTGTTTTTATATGTGAATTCTACCAGTGGAAATAATTCCTCCCAATGCTTCTGTTGGTCCATCATGTACATACGCAACTAGCCCTCTGAGTTTTGGTGTGTTCGTTTGGTCTGCCCATCTATCTCTGGGTGATACAAAGTACTATATTTAAGTCAGGTTCCCAAGGCCTCTTGGAAGCTAGTTGAAAATCGTCCAATAAACACCAATCCTCTATCGGATATAATCTTCTTAGGTACACCATGCAACCTCACAATATCACTGATGAAAATTGTAGCTATGTCAGGTGCCTGATACATAGTATGCATTAGAATGAAATGAGAACTCTTCGTCAGAGTGTCGGCTACCACAAAAATCGAGTCATGTCTCCTTGCCATCAGTGGAAATCCAACAACGAAATCCATCGAAATAACCTCCCATTTTTATTTTGGAATAGCGTGTGTCTGTAGTAATTCTGCTGGATGTCCATCTTCAACCTTTAGCCGCTGAAATTCTAGAAATTTGGCCACATAGTTGACAATGTCTTCCTTCATTCCTGTCCATAGGAATAAGGGTTTAAGGTCTGCGCTCATCCTTGCGACTCTAGGATGAACCATGAACACTCTCTATGAGCCTTTTTTAGGGTCAACTCCTCAACTCGTCGTTGGGCGATACGTAAATTTGACTTTTTAAATCTCAATAATCCTTTGTCATCAATGTAAATCCTTCAAATATTGGTACCATCATTGTGTTTTGTTCGATAAAATCCTTGACCTCTTTGTACCAGTCATCGTCGCACTATAAAGTTAGAATATTTTCACATAGATTCGTCTAAAGAGGCCACACCGAAAAGATGCGTGGTCTCCGACTTAATGCATCTGCCACTCATTTCACTGTTACTTTTATGTAAGTAATCTCAAAATCATACTCACTAATTAATTCTGACCAATGTCGTTGTTGCACATTAAGGTCGCTTTGCGTAAATATGTTTTGTAGTTCGCAGTGGTTCATTTTTAGCTCAAAATTTTGTCCAACAAGGTAGTGTATCCAAACCTTCAAGGCATATACAATGGCTAACAACTCCAAATCATGTGTTGCATAGTTATCCTCATGCCTTCTCAATTTCCTCGAGATGTAAGTGATCACTCGACCGTATTGTATCAAGACTCTTCCTAAGCCTTCCTTCGATCCATCAGTGCATACCAAGAAGTCCACATCCATGTCAAGGACCTTTAGTATTGGTGTTGTTGTCAAAAGCTCCTTGTGCCTCTGAAATTCTTCTACACATTTCTCGGTACAAACAAACTTCTTGTTATTCTTCTACAATTCAATGATCGGATTTTCTATCCCTGAAAATACCTTGAAGAACCATCAATAGTATCTTGATAAACCCATGAAGCTACGCACTTCCAGGACATTCGTCAACGCAGGCCATTCCATAATAGCCTCAACCTTTGTTGGATCCATGACGATACCTTCGTCAGAGATGACATTCCCTAAGTAGTGAATCTTCGATTGATAAAATGAGCATTTGGACAAGTTCCCATACAATTTGTGCTCTCACAGACACTGTAGTACCAAGCGCAAGTGCTTGTCATGCTCGTACATAGCTCGAGAGTAAATCAAAATAGCGTCAATGAATACTTGGACGAACATGTCCAGGTACTCACGGAACACCCCATTCCTCAAACTCATAAATACCCCTGGTGCATTGGTCAATCCAAATGGTAAGACAGTAAACTCATAATGTCCAAACCTCATCTTAAAGGAGGTCTTAAGGAATTCATCTCCCTTGATCTGTAACTGGTGATACCCTGATCACAAATCGATCTTTGAAAATACCGTCACACCCTTCATCTGATCGAAAAGATCATCAATCCTTGGAAACAGATATTGATTCTTGATCGTTTCCTTGTTCAGTTAACGGTAATCAATGCAGATTCTCCATGACCCATCCTTCTTTCATATGAAAATAACAAGTGCACCCCACGGTGACAGACTTGAACATATACATTCCAGCTCCATCAACTCCTTCAGTTGCATCCTCAACTCCTGTAACTCGCGGATTGACATACGACAAGGCATTATCGCTATTGGTTCAGTCCCCAGTTTTAGGTCTATGGTAAATTCCAATTCCCTCTCCGACGAAATCCCAGGTAGCTCCTCTCGGAAGACATCCACATACTCTCTCGCCACAGGAAGGTGTTCTAGACCTTCTGCTACTCTCTTCTTGTTTAACACAAGGATCACATAAATCTTACATCCCTTGCTACTCTCTTCTTGTTTAACACAAGGATCACATAAATCTTACATCCCTTGCTACATTCTTCTTGTTTAACACAAGGATCACATAAATCTTACATCCCTTGCGCACTCTCTTTCGTAACTAGAGGGAAGAGATTAACTTGAGGGAAAATCCCTGGTTTTGACCAACAATCACGTGTCTTTGTCCCTCATCATCAACCAAGCTCAACCGTTTCATCTTACAGTTGAGTATAACCTCATGCGATTTCAACCAATCCATACCGATCACGATGTCATAAGATCCTAAGATCGTGATGTACAAGTTGGCCTCATGGAAAACTCATGCAGATTAAGGGTACATCCCGTAACCTTCCTGCCAACCTTCTGTTTGGCTCCCGCATCCTTCTCTACAAAGATAGACTCATCATGTTCGAATGCCTTAACCTTAATTATTTTTAATGCCACACTAGAAATAAAAACCTTCGATAGCACCAAGATCTATCAAAATACTAAGGGTTGTGTCAGTGACAATATCTTACATTTCGAGCACAGTCGACTGGTGCTCCACCTGACGGTTACTCACCACTGCAAGAATCTGATGGGCCTTGCCCAAAACTCCCACAGTAGTGGGTCTGGATGATCGAGAGCTCCAATTCTCTCTAGTGGGCAGTCATGCTGGTAATGTGGCTCCCCACATTCCAACACACCTTCGGTTCTATAATCTTGGTACCCAAAGTAGAAACTAGATCCTAACATTGAGGCCAACATGAACTTGTTGACCTTAATTTATTGGTAAAAAGGTGTGAAGCATACCGAAGTAGCTCCAAAATGGGCCTCATACTCGGGCACCATATGGTCGCCCTGTCGCAAGGCATTGAAATCGTTGAGCTAATGCTAAGTGAATTCCTTTGATAGGTGCCTCTCTCGAAACCATTCCTCGAACAGTTCCCATGACACATCTTCGACGACCATGTTCAAATGTGGCAGGAGCGTCTTCACCATAAAAGAGAGCTCCCCTTCAGTTGAAAGTCTACCATGCAGACCTTCATGTTGGAGGTATAGTCGTGAGGTGCAGGCACCTCGCCATATTCTTCAACCATGTCTTAGCGGCTACGCCATCCGGGGCACCCAAGAAATGGGGAGATTTGACCTTCTCGAGTTCATGGTGAAAGCTAACGGTACTGGTTGGGGCGCGTTGTGGACCCTTAGGGATATAGGTGTCCTAGCCTCAACTTAGTACAAAGGTGAATCAAGGCCTCTAACACTCCCTCAAAGGGCCTTGTCAGACCATCATCATCCCTTACAACATTCGAATCCAGCCCAAGTACTTGTTCTTCCCCTTGGGGTTATACCGTGAGGGTGCGAGCATTAGAGACATCGCACCTCCTTCCACGACACCATGTTGCGAACCTTTGTGGAATCCTCTAATCGATATCACAGCAAGGATGCTTTAAAGTTTTTAATTAGCACTAGGTTAATGCTCAAGGGTCTATTGCAGTGGAAATCCTGACGATCCATAGTCGCAGGGTTGAGCCCCACTCTCATACCATATGTAATGCCCTCATCGTTACGACTGCAAGAGAAGCAAAAAGTGCAAATTTTTTTTCGTTTTTTTTGTTACGAAAGAAGGCAATGATGACAACAGTTGAACTACACAACCTGACAACGAACATAAGCACGCATAACAAGCAACAGACAACTACGACTCCATGCACTAGCACAATGAGCAACTAGGCCAAACATGTGTAAGTCAACAGATAGAAATGACTACCTGCTCGACACAAACATGACAATGCCTACAAGCCTAAGGACAACATCCATGATCCCGACACAATGGAATCGACACCCAGTAACTATAACCTCGATGGCGTGTAACCATACACATGAAGGTGTTACGTCCCAAGCACCAACAATAACTACAACGAACATTCGCCCGCAATGGGTAGCACCGACTCTAGCCAAGTTATCTTGGACCTCTATCTGTTAGGGCATGCAATGATTCCTTCCACATGAATCATGCAGTCACACGGTGATAGGAACGATAACAACCGTGACACAACAACATAACTGGACCCTCAACATAAGCTAAAATAAACACGCTAGGAGATCAATTTAACTATCTAACCCCTCACGACTAACCCTAGCACCCAATCGCCAAATCAATCAAGATGACTATCACTTTCATACAATGCAATAAATTCCTTGCACAATAAAATCAATCAGTACATGTTAAATGATTATTATTTAACAATAGTTGGTTGCTACTATTTTCCAATTTCCAAGTTTGATAACTATAAATCGCCTTCCTTTAAAAACTGAAACTAATATGCTATCTCAAGAAGTTGCTATGTTTTAGGACTACACCGAATAAATAATTTTAGTGTGACTAGACACCAAGTTATTCACATAGCAATAAATCAATTAAAAGTAAATGTTGTGACTTATCAATCCGCTTATCGCTGACATGTGAGCCGCTGTCACATAATTTGCAACTTAACAATAAACAAAGGGACGAGAAAAATAGTGCAATCATTGTCTAAATAAAGGATATACTGTATCTATATGAAGACGCTATCGACCATCCATTTGTCGAGTAAAAGGTATTATATTGCTATGTAAAGAATACAAAATATAATATTGTTGTCTAAAATTACGGTGTAAAATAGATACAATTTAAAACTAAGACAATCACCTCACCTATTAGAGGCTGTCTATTACATTGCCAATTGAAACACTGTCTATAATATGCTACCAATCAATAAATAGCCAACAACAGTGATAAATTGTAGCATAGCTGACTAAAATAAACCAATGCTCGTCTATTATTACCCAAAATTACTGTCTACAATCACCCACGCTTTTTAATAGCAGCCTAATAAATACAAATGCTGAATAAATCGATATCGCTGAATATTAAAACATGATGGCATTGTGACAAGAAGAGAGGGCGTTGTCACCATAGTCATCTAGATCACGGGGATGCATTGCCACAGGAGGTATGAAATCGCTTACCGACATATTAAGAGTGTTGTCAGTGCATTAAAACTCAACCAGGGTACATGTAAAACTCAGAGTAATTTAATGATGATGCTGACAGATATTAAGTAGGTGAAATATATATAGAAAGCTACCAATAGATATCACTAGATCGCGGTCATTTAATTTCTGGAAAGGCAATCAACAGTGTCATGGATAAGCTATCATTTAATTCCTATGGATTAAATATATGGTAAGGCTGCCATTTAAATAAAGTTACGGTGTCTACAGAAGTTGCAGGGAAGGCTGTGAAGGCGATAAGAGAAATAAAATGGAATGGCAAGGGAGAAAGGTAAAACGGAAGGTAAACTCAATTAAGAACTGTAAAACTCGACTCGATTCAGTCATTCAACGGATTCAATGTGCGCAACTCATCCAATTCATCAGTAAAACTCAGTCCCAAGGCATAAGTAAAACGTGTGGAAGGTAAACGTTGTGTAAATTTTACTGTCGGAGAAAAAAAAAAAGAGATTGATGTAATAATATGTGCCAAGAAGGTCAAGCTAAATGCTAGAATTAAAAAAAAAAATCAAATTAACATAAATTTAAAACTGCCATTATGCAATACCTAAAACGTTCTTGTCCTAACATGACCGTTAAACTCAGTCTATATAGATATGAAATCGTTGTCATAGATTGCTATGGGGTCTATTAATAATAAAGATGCTGGTATTAAATACTATTTAGCTGTCTAACATCGTTGTTGTATAATAATTATTATGTTGCAGGTGTACATGCCATCGCTGGCTCACATTTCTACCGAAATCACTCGTTCTCTCAAAATAAAGTCGTTATACAATACCTATACTTGTTGTCATATGTATTAAAATGCAGTCCATTCAGCATGTATTAAAAATGAACATGAAAATGAAGTTCGTTCAGCATGTAAAATAGAAGGAAATATGTATTACATAATCCATCGCAGTCAATACAATTCAAATGTTTTTTAATTTAATTTGAATCTCAGTGGTAAGCAGTCATGATTTAGCCATTCAAAATAATGTTGATCAAATGAATTGATTCTCACTGATAAATAACTTCTTGTTGCTGCCATTCGAATTAATGCTATACAAATTATTACAGTTAACTAAATCACTGTTGGTCTGTTAATATTCAATGTGGTGAATGTTGTTCAAAAACAAAAGCAATCCATAAATCAATCAGAAACAAAACACCTCCACTACACATTAAATGCAGCCACAAAATTGGTTGAAATAAGGGAAATAAACATAGTCCAAGATGGTTGAAACGCAGAGTAAAATGGTATAAGTATAACTATATGATTCAATGGGTGTATAGGTAAAACACAGAGCAATGAAGGTAATAAAACGCGGTCATTTAAGTGGACAAAAACGCAGTCCATATATGATTTAAACGCAAAGATTAAAAACACAGAAGATAAAAGAGGTTAGCTAAGAGAAGGATAAACAATCACATAGGTAATCAATTGCAAAAAGGCGGAAGACAATCATTCAACCAGGAACAATCAACAGGGTTAGACAGATGGGCAGAACTATCCTTCACTCATCATCCATGGACAAAAAAACAGGTCATTAGAATCTATAGGTCACTATGCACCAAAGTGACGAATGTCGATTCGGCTCCTGGTCGACTACTCGGGCGTGGACTGAAAAACCTGGGATGAGGACGAAGTAAAAAGCACAACACTTCACCACAAATCAATAAAACCAATAGGACAATCACAACATTTAGGATCGAACGCTAACGGAGTCAAGTCAAGCAACGAGCTTAAGGCTATGGGGAATTTCAGTTCTCAATTAAAATGCTAAGTCAAACACCTTCTTTACACATTTAAAATTATAGAAATGAAAGTGTAAGGTCAATAATAATCTACCATGTAGAATAAAATCAAGCATATTGTATCCCAAGGTGAAAGCTCCGAGTCATTTTCCCGCGTGCTCTGTGGAGCTCCCGGCTTGCTGACCGATGAGACTTCACCGGTACCTCCTAGCCAACGCTAGGGGTACTCTTCTTCCCCCTTATCCCCTCGAGCCGCAAAGGGGACACACACACTAAACCATAGAACAACTAGCTCCCAGCTCGCCTCGCAAGGCCGAGATACCACTCCTCACCGAGCTGGGTTTCCCAACTCTCACAAGATAAGCGAGTCAAGTCAAAAATTTTGCAGTGTAACGTTATGCATCAGAAGAGATCCATCTTCCTCCTCCTCCTCCTCTCTCCTTTATATATAGTTTTTAAGTCATTTCTTTCCCAATTTCTCATTTAATTTAATGTTCAATAATTTAATCCAGACAAATCCTTCACGTACATGTGTCATCCATCAACTTCGTTGCATTAGAAATTAATTTCATTAATTATTTAATTACTCCTATTTCCCTCACCCACCTAAAAAAATTCCTAGAATCCCTCCTAGGTGTTCCCATATTCCCTTAAACATTTTAATGACTTATCCCCTTACTAATTTACTATTTGAGTTCAATTTAGAAAGTTCTTAAAGGAAAGATTCCTTGCTAAGTTAATCAATCTCGTTTTTCCTTATGTTTCCCTTTCTCTTTATGTTTCCCCATTTTTCCCTTAGTTTCCTAATACTTTTAAATTTTCCTCTTTCCTATTTGATCTAAAACTCAAATTAGCAAGTGTAGACTTTACCCTTTTCCCCATTTTTCTTTTTAGTTAATAATTTAATTAGCACATGTAACAAACAATCATTTTTTTTTTTTAATTTTAATCCATCAATATAATTTGATTTTAGTAATTTAATCGAATTTCTTACCCCCTTTTTATCACATGTTTAAAGATGATTATTATTATTATTATTATTATTATTTTCCATAAGTATCACTTAGACCTAGATTTTAATTTCCGAGGCTCGGCAACATTTTTGTTAGGGAAAAAATTGTTTTAAAAACTTTCTCATCACATCATTTGTTCTAAGGCCATCTAGGTTTATTCACTTATTAGTTAACAACGTGATGTTTCCTTCAGGACGCACTAGGTGCTCCAAGGGTGCCACTCGCCTCATTCTGTTTCCTTTGCGCAACGTGCCCTTCAGGATGCACTACGTGCTCCAAGAGTGCCACTCACCTCTTTCCATTTTTCCTATATGACATGCCCTTCAGGATGCACTACGTGCTCCAAGGGTGCCACTCACTTCTTGACTGACTTGGTAGACATCAAAAACCCCTGGAGTCAATACTCCGCCAGGTGATCTTGTGGGAGACTAAGGGCCTCTAAGGAACAAGGCCGCTACCTTATTGCGCGCCCCTTAGAATCATCATGAGTGACTATTGCAGTCTTCCCTCATGGCATTGTGGGTCTCCTCAAACTAGGTAATCATTAGCCTATAGTTCAAACCATGATGAGAGTGTTAGTAGGCTGTGTCAGGGCTGTTGTCCACACCTCTCCCTCAAAGTATATGGTTTTCATGCCTGAACCCTCTACTCCATATGTGAGTCTCTTCAGAAATCTATCATCAGCCTGCATCATCATTGAATCATGTCAGAAAATAAAATAAAAAATCATAACATCTAATCATATGTGCATATGTCAAATGAACAACAATCTAACCCCAATAGTCCACTCCCTGACTCAATCCAGAGTCTAAGGGTTTCATCGATGCCCCAGCATCCTCGAGGTCCAAATCCTGCACACTCAAGAGAATCGAGTCAATAGCACCTGTCTAAGTCAATACAACAAAATAACATATAGTCACATCCATAATGCCTCATAATCATAATCAAAGCCCAATAGTGTAATAATCTGGATCACTTGCAAGAAAGTGTCCTCAAAGACTAAGGTCGCTCAATGTGCGTAAGAGGGGGATGTTATATGACTCTATGCTCAACTAAACCTAAGCACTACTTTCATCATTCTACTTCACAATGAAAATAATTCTTCTTCTTTAGGATCTCCCATAATGCCTACCCTAGTATGGTTTCCATCATATCTGGTAAGTACACAACTTAAAAGTCCCACATATATACCTCAACAAACAAAGAGAAGTTCAATGTCATTCGAGTGAGAGACACAATGAATTGAACATGTATTGAATGCAATTAATAGAAACAAGGTACCTTGCATTGAAGCAGTTCTTTACTCATGCTTTACTAAAGCCTCAACTCCTTATTGGCAAGAAAAAAAACTAATACAGGAGAATTGACGTTTAACAAAATCAAATCTTAAATAGATGAATAGAATACGAAAACCCCCTTAAAACCCTATATATACTTGGAAACCCTCATCCATTTATAATCCATTTAATGAAACAAAATAAAAAAAACAAGCTACAACTCACATATACTTAGTGAATCAAATTTTTGTTCCATGAAATGCAAAGTGAGGACCAAATTTGTAAAATACAAAGTTTCATATCAATAGATCATGATCTACATAAATCTAACTTGTATTATATAATGATTCAAAATATAATCTAAATAGATCATGTTTTACATACATTTAACATACACTATAAAATGATGAATAATCTTAATGAAACCCTTATGTTTTATCCATTCATAGTATATCATTGAAATCTTGATAATCTATAGGGTATGAGATGATGCCAACCTTTTTAAGTGTGTCTAAAGACCTCCAACTAAGTCTTGAAATGAAATTTTCTTAGAACACTAGTTATAAGATATACAAAAGGAGTAGAGATTTGGTTCAACAAGCAAAAGAGCCGATGCAACTGAATTCCTAACAAATTTTTAAAAGGAATGCTTGGACTTCAATGCTTTAGCACAACTCCTATATTTTTAACTAGTCTCTATATCTTTGTCAATGCACAAATACTAAGCTACTCTAAAATAATTCAAAAAACATATACTCCTAGATCCATTGGCATACCATAATAATCCACAAACAAAGACAAGCATCTCACAATCTAAAGATTTCAAACAAGTAAAGGATGGAGGTTCCTTACACATAAATACCAATTATAAACATAAGTCCTCCATAAATGTTACTTACGTGGGATTGGTATCCACTAAACATAATATTTCTTTACTCAACCCTTAAGTAACTCACTCTACCCACCTTGAGGAAAAAATAATAAATATGGCACAATTTAGGTTTAGAAATTTAATATAAAACAAAAGGTTAGATCCCCTCCAAGTGATATGCAAAAATAGGTAGGTGATGGCCTTTGAACCACCTACTCCTAACCCGAGGTGAGGGATTTTAAACCACCTACTCCTAACCCTAAAGTGATACAATATTTATTTCAATTTTGTATTCATGGTCAAAGATAGAAAATACCTTTTTCTCTTATAGTAAAATAATATGATTAAATACAATTTTTTTTATCGACATGGCTAACCTCTCGTTAATTTGTCAAAAATATGTTTAAATACCATTTTTTATAGACTTGACTAAGCTATGGTTAATTTATCAAATATTTTGATACAGCTAGAAATCATAGCAAAAGATGGAAACAATAATCCCTTGGCATAAGGGTAGGGATAACCAATAAACTTGATTAAATTCTATTGATTTTGAACTCTACTAAACTTTTGAACTTATATGAACTTTAAATAGTTAAAGACTAGTTGTGAGTTCATGTTTTAATGTCAATTACAAAAAGTGGTTAAAATAAATGCTCAAGATAGTTCTCTAAAAGGGAGTCTCTTCATGAATGCTCTCATCCATCAATAAATTCACACAGTGAATGAAGGAGGTAAAACCCATAAAATTTCACATTAGTGATACAACTAATTTAATGATTGAATTGATTTGAGGTATAACTACTTTTCATTAATGATAAAATTTATGCTTCATGATGTATACTCTTTTAACCTTATCACAAAGGACATACATGTCATTTTGCTAAAATTGACCTCAATAAGAAAGATAATAACCATACTACTTAACCACCATAACCAAACTCATGTCACAATTTTTAACATATATAATTAAATATAACTTATATAATTAAATAAAATATATCTCTTCTTCCATGTATCTACATAACTAAGGGAGGAGTCTGAATATATAAGAAAGCATAATTAAAAATGATGTTTTCTAAGTATCTTTAAAAGTGGACGTAAATAAGTATCAAGCCAAACAAAGAATCCATACTTGGAATAAGTAAAGTTAATTATGATGTACAAGGTAATAAAATGTAACTAAAAGGGAAGTTTCCACGTGTTTTAAAGTACATGTGAAGAACTATCAAGTCAATCACATATATAATTTGACAACGCAAAGGAGTGTTATACACCATATTGGAATTGTGAAGAAAGAAAGATTGGATCTCTATGCGGACGATAGTTTTATAAATAGTCAAGTAAAAGTGAATAACATGAAATTATTGGTAACACAAATAACATGGAAGGGTAAAATAAAAGTGAATAACATGAAAATAATGACAAAAGATGAAATATTAAAGTTTATAAAATATTTCTAGTTGAAATAAATAAAGGGTGAAAGAATTTACATTCTTAAGAAGGTCAAATATTATTATCAAAAATATATTCCAAGGAGAAAATGGCATTGCCCAAGTTTGAAGGTGAGGATGAACGAGAAGGAATGAGATGGATTAATAAATTCGAAAATTGTTTCGATTATCATAACATACTTGATGAGGAATAGAAGATTATAATTGCATCAATGTACTTGGATAAATTGTCATATGGGTTTTTATGGCAGGACTGTAAATCTTAGGGGCTAGTTAGATATTGAGACACATTCAATTTATTTTTAAATGTTTCCCATATATATACCATATACAAAATAATATAGTACAAGGGGAAAAGGTATCACAACAACAAGGTTATAATGATTTAGAAGGGGAGGTTAGAGATTTGAAAAAAAACCCTTATCAACAGAGACGAATAAATTGTGCACACTTGACAGGAATCAGAGAAGCAAGATATGGAAATTTGGAGAATTCAACAATAGATAAAAGATATGCAACAATAAAATAACAATACAAAAATCACTCACAAAAGAGATATCGAAAATATTAGAAAAAAAACTATCATCCAAAGACGACAAAATTTATCGTTTGAGAAATCATAATAAAACTCTACTAATAGAAATGAAGAAGTTAAATAAAGAGAACAAGGCACAAAAAAAATCCCAAAACATGCATAGGGGAAATAACAATGCAATTAACGTGGAGAAAAATAATGTTGTTATCAATGAAGTTGTGTTAGTGGAAGAGACTCCAAAAGTTGACATTGAAGAGAAGAGACCTCAATAGAATGGATCATAACTAAAAATTAGAGTGCAATTACTAATAAATTCTTATCAATGGAATAGTTTCCAAAATTCAAGTTCAAGAAACAATTCAGTGATAAAGAAACATCCACAGATTTAGTGAAGGTTTACATACCATTGATCACTACTGATGAATTCATAGATCAATCAAAGGGTGTTGTCACACCGGTAAATACAAAAACATTAGATACAATAATGATGACTCAAGTAAATCATGACAAGACTAAACCAAAGATTAAGAAGGACAAACTTATTAGGGTACCATATTGACACACATATCACCAAATTCGTAGTGAGCAAGAATCAACATACCAATATCCCATGGTTCCTAACTAGAGTCAATGTTGTACTTACATATCAAAGAATCCAAATATCTTTGTGCCTTGAAGTCAACAACAAATAAGATCTTATCTAGAATCTTATCATCAAAGAATTCTAGAAATAATCTCCCTCAAGGATGGATTGATTATTTTTTGATGTGTCGATATTGTTCAAGGCTTCAAACATCATGTATCCTTGTGTCCTCAAATTTCTCTAATTGTTGGAAGTTACAAATATTGTTCATTATACAAGAAGATTTTCTCATTCCCTATGGTTTGAGGACAAAGAAATTTTAAGGGTGGGAGACTTGTAATATACCTAAAGTTTATTAAATTTATTATCATGTAATAATTGTTATAAGAAAATTACTTTGTAATATAGTCATTACAATGTGATAATTATAAGTCTATATAATAGTGACAAGTCACTATTAAATTTGAACATTTTTGCGACGAAGTAGAGACGAATTTTCGTCAGCATAGAGTCGTTTTTGCGACCAAATTAAATTGTTTTTCGTCGAAAATCATTAGTTGGTCTAGCGACAACACATGGATCTTCGCCGGTCTAGCGACTAGAAAAATAAGCCTATTCACAATAGGGAAAAATTCGACTAGCGATGAATGTTAGTCGGTGAAACGACTAATCTCAGCCACAAGAGTGACCAAAACAACCCTGACAAACTTAGTCAATAAACCACTACGAGTCGCTAGAGCGACGAATATGAGTCACTAGAGCAACCAAACCATTAGTTAAAAAGGTGAAAATAAAATGAACACGTTGGTCTCTCTAGCGACGAACGTTGATGTTTGCGACCAATTGGCTATACTACTGATGAACTCGTTGGTCGCTCTAGAGACTAACACGTTCGTCTCTGTAGAGACTAACACGTTGATGTTTGCGACCAATTTGCAATACTAGCGACGAACAGGTTAGTCGCTAAAGTGACCAATATTGGTGTATTTTTAAAAATAAATTATTCCATTCACACAGGATCTATGCAAATCTGACCTACATGAACATTCTTTAATAGAAAAAATGAAACAGTCCATGACTATAACAGACAATTAAAAAAATTGCAATGCAACTATCTATATGCCTATGTTTATTTTTATTTTTCAAATTAAAATGAAATGAATTGCAAGAAAAGAAACCTACAGATGTAAACAACCATTGAAATGCAAAGTTGCAACCTATTTGTGGAGAACAAACAAAGAGTCAAACCCTCAAAAAAACTTTTGAAGGAAAGGTAGTAAAACCATAGGGGGGTTTGTTCCTCAATCCTTTGGATTTTTAAGGGTTTTAAGCCAAACCTACAAACTAAAATCTAA
>JZKD02S1645405.1:126048-139916 GCA_000966675.3 Picea glauca
TATAAGTTTTTATGCATTGTATGGAATATATGCATTTACAAAGGCCCACATATTTTGAATCACATTTCAACAAAATAAAAGGGGCTCTAGAGTATTAAACTATTGTACAGGTGTCAAGAAAGATACAAATATATGCATATAATCCTATTAATTATGTATCCTGGTCATGTATCGATACTTTAGTAATGTTATTACTTTGTATAGTTCATTACATAAATATACAAATACTCATTCATTGTCATTCCTGTTTATACATCGACATTTCTTAGATCATTATCATCATCTAAGGGAATCTATACAGAGAAATAAAAAGGAAGGGAGTCTGAGATTGTCAAAGTAATCAATTCTCCACATTTAAATATGCTTTTAATTGCAAGGTTCATATTTCGACATTCGGGACTTGCTTGTTACAAAAACGTGGAGTTCCTTTGCTCTACTAAACCCCAAAATCCTGAACCACGAAAACCCAAATGCTAGGCCCATAGTCTCTTCACATTTCACAATTCAGTATTTCTTATTTCATTTTGTTGGTGTGTAAGGTGTTCGTAAACCCCGAAATCCCAAACCTGGAAACCCCAAAATGTTGAGCCCACAGTCTCTTCGCATTTCATAATTCAACATTTATTATTTCATTTTGTTGGTTTGTAAGGTGTTTGTAAACCCCAAAATCCCGAACCCCAAAACCTCGAAATGTTGGGCCCACAGTCTCTTCGCATTTCATGATTCGACAAACAACATGGTCTTTTATTTTGTGTGTTCGGTGTTTATAATCGCCAAAACCCGATTGACCTTTGTTTTTTCACACTGATTTGTTCTCTATGGTTTATGCCATTAAACAACAGTCTAACCACATGATTTCGAATACTTAAAGGTGTAATATCTCATGGCAAGCCGAACCCTCTTAGAAAATTTCATACTGCAATCTGCTTGATTGGTTTAACACTTTCATATATAAAAGTTTATGTTCTGGTCCTATACAGAGTGGCTTGTAATGAAATCTGTTATTTCTATTCTACCTATATCCCAGATGAATATCCTCCATCATTTTTTTTTTATCAGTCCATTCATTCTAGTGTTAGCATTGTTCCTATAATAGACGATTCCTACTATGGTCCTATAGTTTTTCCATATTACAGAAATGAGCTAAGATACGACAGATTTCTCCCATGGAAGTACTTCGATGTAGAATTAACATATTCATTTCAACAGTATAAATGATTATTTAAAACAGAGAAAGAATAGATCAACATATCTGAACCAGTTTTGTCGGAAGATAAAGGGAACATCCACGTTCCTCCCAACCATAGAATAGGGCAGCCAAAACCACTTGCCCGATTCACCCCCTAGCCTAACCATGAATCCATGAGGGCGAACTTCGAGACTCCTCCTCAGCAATATCCACAATTCCAATAGTTATCCTCTTGCCTCACACTTACTCAGCAATGCTCATAACAACAAGGAGAAAGAAAAATCCATCGTCTCTTTCCCCAACATACTTAGTAGCATCCTGTCTCCTCGCATATGCTATTTATCCATTTTTTCCCAGGACTTTTTCCCTCCTTTGGGGATTTTTGCATCTTTCTAAATCCCTAATTTTTAGGGGCTGCCAATGGCCAAATCACTGATTTTCCACTTGTAATGATCATCTCAGAGGTAGTTCCAACATGTTCCCCACTCATGGAGTCATGGTCAACTGATTTAACATGGTTGTTCCATTTGTCCTCCTGCAATTAATATAAATATTATGTTTTTATACAAGTGTCATAGTCAAATAGTTAGTTGAGTCCAATAAGATATATGCCCAACAGTCACAATAATTAATTACAAATATCAAATTCAAATTTTCCAAATTCGAATTTACTAAAAACAAAATAAATTTCCAGCAAATTTAAATTGCAAAAAATATTTTATTTTTGGGGATGTGTAATGAACCTCAAATTTACCATAATTTTATTTTTTTATTTCTATGACATAAATCAATTTCGATTAAGCTTAGAATTTAAGAGAAGGAACAACTCATTTATGTCCATAAGGATATTATTACACCAACCTAATCTACTTCGAACATAAAGGCTTATGTGGGTAAATTGCTTCCATAATTGTATCACATCCCTTAACTCTCAAACCACTCCAGCATACTCGAATGTATATAGAATATATCTAAACTTAGGTCGAAGGAACCTTTGTTGTTTAGAGAGATAAAGGGATAGCACCTTGAAGTGTTCAAAGGGAGGCAGATATCGAGATCGTCTCACGGGGGTCAAGATCCAGTGGAAGAATGCCAAATCATTTTGGCCAGATATCCTTAGAAGAACAAACGGTGAAATTTCGTCGGGGAAAGGTTCCAAAATCTCGTGGACCGTTGGATCTCGTAGATCTGTGCAGAGGTTAAGACTAATCATCCTTTAATGTTCAGAAGCTCAGGAGGAGTAGTGACCATTGGATGAGAAGCAACAGGAGCCGTTGATCTTGCGCTTCGAATTTTGCCAATTCAGAGTTGCCACGTTAGAGGTAAGGGGCCCGCCAGGGGTCCATTCCATTCTGGAACCTTCCCCAATCATTAAAATAAGAACGGTCGAGGGGGTCCAAAAAATTCCATCATTCGTCCATTTAAGCGCCTCCCACAGGACCGTAGATCTAAACGCAATGTTTAACTAGCATTCTGGCCCGCCCCCACCACCCATAAAGGAACAACGGTCCGGGGGGTGAAAAATTTAATCTTCAACGTGAATCTGGGTGCTGACACCTCAGTTGTTTAGATGCACACCTTTTTTACCCACAATTCCGGACCCCCCCATCGTTAAAGGTAGAACAGTCGAGGGGGTCCAAAAAATCTTGTAGATTGTAGATCTGAGTGTCAGCGCCTCAACCGTTCATCTATACGTTTTATTTAATTTCATATGTAGGTAGTTTTGGTCTAGCATTTTGTATCAGGAGGATCCATTCCCCATATTTAGTATTTGATTATAAACTTCTCACAAAGCACAATTGTCATCCATGGAAATTTTTTGTCTTAGCACAATTAGAGGCATAATATTAGATACACGAATCCTTCAAACAAAGACTGAGCATATTTTAAAAGAGGATTAAATACAAATTTGACATTTCGGCATTCATGACTCACTGTTACAGAATCAGGGAGTTCCTTTGCTATACTAAACCCCGAAATCCAGAAACCCTGAAATGTAGGTCCCACAGTCCCTTCACATTTCACAATTTGGCATTTGGCATATCATTTTATTTGAACGACAGGTTTTCGTAACCCCGAAATATAGAACCTTGAAACCCCAAAATGTTGGGCCCATAGTCCCTTCGCATTTCGTAATTCATCTTTTCGGGTTTCATTTTGTTGAACGTCAGGTGTTTGTAAACCCCTACATCCTGAACCCCGAAACCCTGAAATGTTGGGCCCACAATCCCTTCTCTTTTCGCGATTCAACACTTCTTAATGCATTTTGTTTTTGCATTAGGAGTTCGTAAACCCTGAAATCCTGAACCCCAAAATCCGAAAATCTTAAAGTACTGGGCCTACAGTCCTTTCGCATTTCATGATTCGACACTTCTTAATGCATTTTTCTTGTGCATCAGGAGTTCGTAAACCCCGAACTCCCGAACCCCGAAATATCGAATTAATAGGCCTACAGTCCTTTCGCATTTCACAATTTGACACTTCTTAATTCATTTTAGTGTTCGGCGTTTGTAATTGCCAAAGACTCGATTGACCTCTGTTTTTCTCCACACCATTTTTTTCTCTACGGTTTATACCATTAATTCAATAGTCTAAGTTAATTTGTCGGTAAAGATCCTGAATAAAATTCTCTAGACCCTTATACTTACGGAGCATTCAGTTGCCAAAAAAAAGGGTCATTCAAATTTGATTCCCTTAGGTTTTTATCGGGTTTGGAGGAAAGGGGAAAATTTCCCAAAGGTAAAAAGGGGATTTGGTCCCGGTGGTTATAGTATAACTTTTCCAGAAATTTTCTTCTACAAGATTGTCCTGTTCATTGGGGTAATAAAATAATCAATAACTGATTTCTACTCGGGTCTCGTTATGCCCTAAAATTTTAAATACCAGGGTTATTGCCTTGAAGATAGGCCCTGTTTTCAAATGCTAGATGTTGGATTGACATACGCTAGATCTATAATACTAAAATTATTTTATCTTATTTTGGCCTTCCTTAAAATTATTTCCAAAGTGGTTTAAATCTGCCATAGTGATTATTTAGATTGTAGAAAATGGTCCAAGTAAAGCTATGATTCTATGTTTTTCCTTCGAGAATAATATATGCATATATATATACATGAGTCTACAAGAATATATGTACAGACCTACTCAATCCAATTACTCATAGATAGATCTATCTGATATTGCGATTACAAAATATAACTTTTTCCTATAGAAAAATTATACTATCAAACTCACTTGCACATGGATAACCTTGTCTCAGGTTTTTAATTCAAGAGGGGCAATCCCAGAATTCAATAATTGATGATAAAACTTCATACAATCAACATATATCATCTATGAAATCCATCTCAACTTAGTACAGTTAGATACATTACAGAAAATATATGCAATCATTCACACAGACAAGGAAAGGTTTACATATCTGGAACAATTCGTGGAAATACAAACGAAACAACCATGTTCCTCCCAACCATAGAATAGGGCAGCTGAAACCACTTACCCGATTCACCCGCTAGCCTGACCATGAATCCATGAGGGCGAACTTGGAAACTCCTCCTCAGCAATGTCTTGCAATTCCAGCAGCTATCCTCTTGCCTCACACTTACTCAACAGTGCTCATAACAGCAAGGAAACTCGCAATCCTTTCCCAGCATACTTGGCAGCATCCTGCCTCCTCGCATATGTTATTTATCAATTTTGGCCTAGGTCTTTTTTTCCCTCCTTTGGGGATTATTGCAGCTTTTCTAAATCCCTGATTTTCAGGGGCTGCCAATGGCCAAATAACTGATTTTCCAATCATAATAATCATCCTAGACGTAGTTCCAACATGTTCCACACTCATGGAGTCATGGTCCGCTGATTTTAACATGGATGTTCCATTTGTCCTCCTGCAATTATTATAAATATTTTGGTTTTATACAAGTGTCATAGTCAAATAGTTAGTTGAGTCCAAATAGATATTTGCCCAACAGTCACAATAATTAATTACAAATATCAAATTCAAAATTTTGAATTGCCATAAATGGAAAAACTTCTCCAAATTTGAATTTACTAAAAACGGAAATAAATTTCCAGCAAATTTAAATTTCAAAAATATTTTATTTTTGTGGATGTCACATCCTTTCCCCCGTCAATAAAACACTATCCTCGGTGTTCATTCCTTTCTTGGAATAGGATTGGATGAGATTTCCACAAATCTCCCTCTAATTCCCAAGTGGCCTCCTCAGGACTAAAGTGCTTCCATTGCACCTTTACCTAAGAGACGACTATGTTCTGAAGTGCTATTTCTCTCCAGTCCAGAACGCACAGGGGTTTCACCTGGAACTCGCCTTCATTTCCACCTACACCAAGTTCCAATCAATCATATGAGTAGAGTCATGAATATACTTTTTCAACAAAGAAACATGAAATACATTATGAATTCTTAGATTAGCTGGGAGTGCAAGTTGATATGCTATGGGTCCAATTGGAGATAGTATCTCGAAGGGCCCACAAAACTTGGGTGTCAGCTTGGCATAGTTCCCTAACTTTAGAAATAATTTTTGGGCTTTGACCTTGAGGTAAACATGGTCTCCCACTTGAAATTCCAAGTGTCTTCTTTTCTGATCTGCATAGCTTTTCTGTTTGTCCTGTGCTTCTTTCAAGTTATGTTGTACCTTCCTAACCATGCTTTCCATTTCTTGGAGCATCTCTGGTCCAGCCATGAGCCTCTCAGCCGGGTTATCCCAACTAATTGGAGTTGTACATTTTTTACCGTACAGTATTTCAAAAGGGCTCAATTTAGTTGAAGTTTGGTACCCATTGTTATATGCAAATTCTACCAAGTGTAGGTAGTCTTCCCACTTGTCCGGTTTTGTTCTTACATACATGCGGAGAATATCCTCGATGATTTGGTTTTTCCTTTCAGTCTGTCCATTCATTTGTGGATGATAACTAGTACCGAAATTCAAGTTAGTATTTAGCCCTGCAAACAATTCCTTCAAAAAAGCGGATGTGAATTTTACGTCTCTATTTGAAATCACCATTTTAGGAATACCATGTAGTCTAATTTTTTTTTCATGAATATTTCAGCAATGTTTATAGCTTTAAAAGTAGACTTTATAGGAATAAACTATGCAGACTTACTGAGTTTATCGATTGCAACCATGAAAGAATCATTTTGTTTCTGAGTTTTAGGCAAACCTGTTATAAAGTCCAACGATATGATCTCCCATTTCCATTCTGGTATTGGTAATGGCTGTAATAGGTCGGTTGGATGCTGGTGTTCAGCCTTAACTTACTGACAATCTCGACACCTAGCCAAGTACTCTGTTGTTTCTCCCTTCATATTAGGCCAGTAAAATAGTTTTTTGAGTGTTGTTATTGTTTTATGGTAACCTGGATGGCCAGAATACGGTTTCTTATGCACTTCTTATAAAACAGTTAATTTTAACTCTGTTTAATCTGGTATGTAAAGTTTGTGATACTATTTTGAAATTATGCCATCATCTTAGTGTAATTTCCATCGTTAATACCTGTCGTCCTTTTGCTTTGTTTCAGATCACTTTCTGCCCTGCTGATATTTATCTCAAATAACCCATGGACTCTTATGCTTAAAGTGTCTACTACTTTATTTTCCTTACCCTTGATATGTATGACCTCAAAGTCGAATTCGCTCAAGAAGGATAGCCACCTTGCTTATCTTGCATTAAGGTCTGGTTGGTTAAACATATATTTCACCCCGCTATTATCCGTCAATAGTAGGAATTTTCTTCCCATTATATAGTGTCGCCACATTTTTAAGGCATGCATTATTGTTGCCAATTCTAAGTCATGTGTGACATAATTTCGCTCGTGTTCTTTTAATTTCTAGGATTCGTAACAAATTATGTGCCCTTCTTGAGTTAGAACACCACCTAGTCCCTCTTTACTTGCATCGACACATACAATGAAGTCTTTATCTGGGTCTGCTACCTTCAAAATGGGCACCAATGTCAATAATTCTTTCAGCTTGTTAAAATTGTCTTGACACTTTTGCGACCAGTTAAATTTGGTCCCTTTCTTTTGTAATGATGTGATATGGTAGGTTATCTTGGAAAACCCTTCTATAAATCTGCGATAATACCCGGTGATTCCCATGAATGACCAAATATCTGCCACATCCATATGTACTGGCCATTCCATAATGGATTTTATCTTTTCCAGGTGTATGGTAATACCTTCCGAGGAAATGACATGTCCTAAATATTGTATTTCTCTTTGATAAAAGTCACACTTGTTGAATTTTCCATATATTTTATGTTTTCTCAATGTTTATAGAACTATCCTTAAGTGTTCATCATGTTCTTCCTCATTTTTTTATTAGACCAAAATATCATCAATAAATACTACTACAAATTTGTCTAAGTACGGACTGAAAATGTTGTTCATCAAGCACATAAATGTGGTTGGTGCGTCAGTGAGTCCGAAAGGTACRAATACAAACTCGTAGTGTCCATATCTTGTTCAAAAATCTRTTTTGGTTTCTGTCCTCGTCCTTTATCCTAACTTGATGATAACTGGATCGTAAATCCAATTTTGAAAAGATCTTGGCCCCACCAACTTGATCAAACAWATCATTTATCCTTGGTAAGGGGTATTTGTTCTTAACGGTCATTTTGTTCAGTTGTCCATAATTGAYACATAGTCTTAGAGTAACRTATTTATTTTTCACMAAGAGGACTGGTGCTCCCCATGRAGAGACACTATGTCTGATATATTCTTTGTCTAACAATTCCTGTAATTGTATTTTTTAATTCCGTCCRTTTTGGTAAACTCATTCTGTAGGGTGATTTTGAGATAGGGGCTGATCCGGGTCGTAATTCTATGTAGAAATCTATTTCTCTTTCTTGGMGGTAATTCTGGTATCTCATCAACAAACATGTCTCTGGATTCACATAGGACAACAAAGTATTCTAACTTGGGCTTATCTTCTTTTTCTAATAGAWTTGTCACTTAGATGGTGTAAACTTGACATCCCTTTCTAATACACTTCTTGAGTTGCATCGYTRAAACTTGTCTGTTTGATATAGGTTTTGGTATGMCTTGGGTTGTTCTAATAGTTCCAAACTTATCTTTATAGCTAAGTAGCCTTGGATAACAGTCTCTTCACGGGGAACTCCTTTAGCATGAAACTTCCATATTTCACATCCATCGCTATCTGTGATGGCCTCAAGCTCGAATTAGCTTCAACTTGTTAATAATCATTCTTTAAGGGACATATACATACATTTCTGACATGCATTCCAGATTATGCATCCACACATGTTCTAGGTCTCTGCTAACTTACATCCATGATGTACTTAGCTATACTCATAATCGTAAGCATGTGTGTAGTTTCCATAGGTATATTTCATAGCCTACATACATCTTTATCTTAAAATAAATCAACTCATGATTTGTTACAATCATTCTCATGTGACCCTCAAAGGCATACACATTTTCCTCTTATAATGACAACAGAGCATCCTTGCTCATTTACTCTTTCCTCTAATTATATTCGTATTTCCTGAGGAAATGGAATACATGCCCCTCAGGCTATTGTTTGGGACATAAATTTCATGTCTCCCTAGAGTGAAGTTAGCTATGCATCCATAGTATTCATTTAATCTTGGCAAGTGCAGTGCTTTCCTTACGTTTAACTCATCAGGGAACTCATATTGGTGTTTTTTTGTATACTTATACTCTTACATCATACATGTGCATCACTTTCACATTCAATATCATTCATACCTAATTGGTATTAGTATCAGGATTCATATAAATAAGATTCATAATTCATTAAATCCATGCACTCAAGCATACACACACAACTAAGTATTCATCATACTATCTTAGTTTTATCCTTAGTGTTCTTTTAGTTAGAGATTAAAGTCACTTACATGACTATTCTTGCTGTCATAACTCATACTAATATTTCATTCTCTTATGGAAATAACCAACCAGGGTCACTTTCCTTTTTATAACATAGTTGCTGGCAAGAAGAAATTCTTGCCTCAACCTCCTTGGAACATTACCCAACTTATAAATATATTATGGGAAATCCTGACCATGCCCAAGGTAACAGAGTCAACCAAACTAACTTCTAATTATGTCTATAAAGCTACCATCCACCTCTATATGTCAATCTGTCCCATTAGGATCCTAGAAGTTCCCCAACACTCCCTTTACCCCATTCAAGATCAACATTTATTCAATCATTTTATCTTATCTTTAGCAATAATTTCTAATACTATTTGGTTGACTTACCAAGTATCTTAGTTCATAAATCTAGATTATAATTTAGGTCAAGATCGGTCTTGACCATTTTATCTAGAGTTTTTCCTTCTGTTCATCATAGTTAGGAACAGAGGCTATCATCCTCCTCCCACAAGAACTCTAGAAGATTAGTTTTCCTATCAGCCAAGCAAGGGAGGATGCAGTGATTTCTCACTCAATCACTCTATAATTCTACAGCTCTGTTTATCAGCTTGATTAGAAAAAACCTGTCTAGCAATTCATGTACCCAGGAATAAATTTTGTTTCTAAGTCCACTTGAAACCCGAGAGCGATGCATGATCTCCCTTTTCAGGGAATGGTCACCATAATCATTCCTTTCTTTATGAGGGGTTATACACCTATACTAGATCTAACCCTTCATTAAAGCAATAATCATTACTGCTATGGATCCTTTCCATTTGTTCACATTTCTATTTTAGTTTAAAGATTAGTGTTTTTTAGCATAATCCCACTCCTATAGGATCGACTATCATTTCCAAAAGGAATGGTATGCTTCCTTAAAGTACATCAATAATATTTTTATATGACTTGTGCATAAGCCCAAGCAGGCCACATGTTGTAACCACGCTCTGATACCATATGTAATGAACCTCAAATTTACCATAACAAATAAAAATATTTCTATGACATAAATCAATTTCGATTAAGCTTAGAATTTAAGAGAAGGAACGATTCATTTATGTCCATAAGGATATTATTACACCAGCCTAATCTACTTCGAACAGAAATGATTCTATGGGTAAATTCCTTCCATGATTCTATCACTTCCCTTAACTCTCAAACAAATCCAGCATACTCGAATGTATATAGGCGATATCTAAACTTAGGTCGAAGGAACCTTTTCTATTCAGAGAGATAAAGGGATAGCACCTTGAAGATTTCAAAGGGAGGCGGACATCGAAATCATCTCGCGGGGGTCAAGATCTGGTGGAAGAACACTAAATCATTTTGGCCAGATATCCTTAGAAGAACGAGCGGTGAAATTTCATCGGGGAAAGGTACCAAAATCCTGTGGACCATTGGATCTCATAGATCTGTGTGGAGGTTAAGACTGATCTTCCTTTAGCGTTCAGAAGATCAGGAGGAGTAGCGACCATTGGATGAGAAGCAACATGAGTCACCGATCTCGCACTTCGACTTTCACCAATTCATAGTTTCCACATTAGTGGTAAGTGGACTGCCAGAGGTCCATTCCATTCTGGACCCCCCCCATCGTTAAAATAAGAACGGTCAAGGGGGTCTGAAAAATTCCATCATTCATCCATCGAAGCGCCTGCCGCTGGACCGTAGATCTGAGTGCAATGTTTAACCAACTTCCCCCCCCCACCGTTAAAAGTAGAATCGTCAGGGGGGTCCAGAATTTAATATCAACCATGGATCTGGGCGCCGACACCTTAGTTGTTCAGATGCACGCCTTTGTTACCCATGATTTCGGACCCCCGTCCCCCCCATTGTTAAAGGTAGACCAGTTGGGGGGGGTCCAGAAAAGCTTGTAGACTGTAGATGAGTGTTAACACCTCAACCGTTCATCTGTGCGTTTTATTTAAGTTCATATGTAGGTAGTTTTGGTCTAGCATTTTGTATCAGGAGGAACCATTCCTCAGATTTAGTCATTGATTATAAAATTCTCACAACGCACATATGTCATCCATGGAAATTTTTTGTCTTAGCACAATTAGAGGCATAATATCATATACACGAATCCTTCAAACAAAGACTGAGCATATTTTAAAAGAGGATTAAATACAAAGTTGACATTTCGGCATTTGGGACTCACTGTTACAGAATCACAGAGTTCCTTTGCTTTACTAAACCCCAAAACCCCGAAATGTAGGGCCTATAGTCCCTTCGCATTTCGTAATTCAGCATTTCAAGTATCATTTTATTTGAATGACAGGTGTTCGTAACCCCGACATCCCAAACTCTGAAACCCTGAAATGTTGGGCCCACAGTCCCTTCACATTTTTCAATTCGGTTTTTCGGGTTTCATTTTGTTGAGCATCATGTGTTTGTAAACCTCGACATCCTGAACCCCAAAACCCTAAAATGTTGGGCCCATAGTTCCTTCACTTTTCGCGATTCGAAACTTCTTAATGAATTTTGTTTGTGCATCAGGAGTTCGTAAACCTCAAACTCCCGAACCCCAAAATCCCTAAATCTCGAAGTACTGGGCCTACAGTCCTTTTGCATTTCACGATTCAGCACTTCTTAATGCATTTTTCTTATGCATCAAGAGTTCGTAAACCCCAAACTCCTAAACCCCAAAACCCAAAAATCCTGAAGTACTGGGCCTACAGTCCTTTTGAATTTCGCGATTCGACACTTCTTAATGCATTTTAGTGTTCGGCGTTTGTAATCGTCGAAGACCCAATTGACCTCTATTTTTCTCTAGACCATTTTTTTCTCTACGATTTATACCATTAATTCAATAGTCTAAGTTAATTTTTCAGTAAAGGTCCTGAATAAAAGTCTCCGGACCCTTATACTTACGGAGCATTCAGTTTCCAAAAAAAAGGGTCATTCAAATTTGATTCCCTCAGGTTCTTATCGGGTTTGGATGAAAGAGGAAAATTTCCCAAAGGTAAAAATGGGATTTGGTCCCAGTGGTTATAGTATAACTTTTCCAGAATTTTTCTTCTACAGGATTGTCCCATTCATTGGAGTAATAAAATAATCGATAACCGATTTCTTCTTGGGTCTCATTATGCCTTAAAACTTTAAATACCAGGGTTATTGCCTTGAAGACAGGCCCTGTTTTCAAATGCTAGATGTTGGATCGACATACGCTAGATCTATAATACTAAAATCAATTTATCTTATTTCGGTCTTCCTTAAAATTATTGCCAAAGTGGTTTAAATCTTCCATAATGATTATTTAGATTGGATAAAATGGTCTGAGTAAAGCTCTGATTCTATGTTTTTCCTTCCAGAATAATATATACATATATATACATGATTCTACAAGAATATATGTACAGACCTACTCAATCCAATTACTCATAGAGAGATCTGTTTGATATTGCGATTACAAAATATAACTTTTGCCTATAGATGAATTATACTATCAAATTCCCTTGCACATGGATAACTCTGTCTCAGGTTTTTAATTCAAGAGGGGAAATCCTAGAATTCAATACTTGATGATAAAACTTCATACAATGAACAAATATCATCTATGAAAGCCATATCAACTTAGTACAGTTAGATACATTACAACAAATAGATGCAATCATTCACACAGAGAAGGAAAGGTTTACATATCTGGAACAGCTCGCGAAAATACAAAGGGAACAACCATGTTCCTCCCAACCGTAGAATAGGGTAGCTAAAACCACTTGCCCGATTCACCCCCTAGCCTGACCATGAATCCATGAGGGTGAACTTGGAAACTCCTCCTCAGCAATGTCCTGCAATTCTAGCAGTGGTCCTCTTGCCTCACACTTACTCATCAGTGCTCATAACAACAAGGAAACTAGTAATCCTTTCCCAGCATACTTGGTAGTGTTTTGCCTCCTCGTATATGTTATTCATCCATTTTTTCCCAGGTCTTTTTTTCCCTCCTTTGGGGATTTTCGTAGATTTTCTAAATCCCTGATTTTCTAGGGCTTCCAATGGCCAAATCACTAATTTTCCACTTGTAATAATCAGCCCAGTGGTAGTTCCAACATGTTCCCCACTCATGGAGTCACAGTCAGCTGATTTTAACATGGTTGTTCCATTTGTCCTCCTGCAATTATTATAAATATTTTGTTTTCATACAAGTGTCATAGTAAAATAGTTAGTTGAGTCCAAACATATCTCTACCCAACAGTCACAATAATTAATTACAAATATCAAATTCAAAATTCGGAATTTTTCATAAATGACAAAAATTCTCCAAATTCGAATTTACTAAAAACGAAAATAAATTTCCATCAAATTTAAATTTCATAAATATTTTATTTTGGGGGATGTCACATGCATATTCAATTAAGGTTTGGAGAGTGATTATGATTTCTAAGAAATATCCAATGGTTTTAAATGGCCACAACTATGGAATGAAAGTACAAGATATGGAAACTTTGTTAACACTAAACCTCTTTAGTAGCTCACAAATTCTATGGTTCTGGACCCTAAAGATGAATAAAAGAAGTTAATAATTAATGGGAATAAGGACAAGTGTATAGGAATCATGATAACCTACATATCTAGGGATATCTACTTTCATATTAGTAGGATTAACTATCCAAATCAATTATGGAAGAAGTTAAAGAATACGTTTTATAAGAATAATGAAACACAAGGTAACCTAATTGAGAAAGAGTTGATCTCTCTTAATCATGTCTCCCTTGAAAACATTGAATACTATTTGGCTCATGCATCAAGGAGCTTTAGTTGAAGTTGG
>JZKD02S1645416.1:6646-36245 GCA_000966675.3 Picea glauca
ATTCATTTAATGTATTAAAGGTATGAAATAATTTTTTTAATTATTACTTTAACAATGTATTATTAATCTTTTACATTACTATTATATTAATACTCTAACAATGTAGTAATTAATATTGTATAAATTTATTACTTAATCAATACATTACATTATTAATGCATTAATTAATTAATACTTTATATTATACATTTATGTAAATTAATACTTCAATTTATACATTATATTAATATAATAATGTATTACTATTTTAGTAATATATTTATTAAAAATGTATGAATTTATTAATTAATTAAATTAATACATTACAATATACATCAATGGCATTCATAGTCATGATCATAAGAGATCATGATGATGGTCCACCATAATCAACCATGATCATTTTCAATAAATGTATTAATGTATTAATTAATTCATACATTACATTATTAATGTATTAATATTTAATATATTACATTATGCATAATGCATTAATACTTTTTTTTTCCACGAGAAAAAAGTTCTCTTTATATTCAAAAGGATATAAAAATTTACATGTCAACTTCTGTTACAGCAGCAAAAAAAAAACAAGAAGAAAATCGCTAAATACTTGGTTCATAACCATCAATGGCCCAACCTTCAAGACTATATCCATCAAGGCTCAAAATCTTCTAAGGAGGAATCAAATCATAAGTTGATCTTGTAGGTAGGTCCTTCATTACCATCCTCCCAATAAGAAAAACTAATTTGACTCGGAGGGAGGAGCAAAGATTTTTTAGAGAGGGAGTCTGCCTCGGAGTTTTCCTCTCGAAAAATATGCTGGAAGGTGAGCTTGCTAAAAAGTAGAGTAGCATCCTTGGTCCTATCTTTCCAGCAATTAAGAGTTGCCACACGGAAGTCCGCCAGTCCGTTCAGCCAATCGATAGTAAGCTTGGAGTCACCAAGGAGTAACAAGACATCGGTATGGCGACTAGCCAGCACTAGCGCAGTCCAAGCACCTATTAGCTCCACCTTTGTGTTAGTACCCTGTCCACAGTTCAAAGTCCAGCAAATACAGGTGTGGGGGTTTAATGCTATTTTTCCCCCAGCTCCACAAAGCGCGCCCCCTTGTTGTGAGGCCCCGTCGAACCAGGCCACCACCCTATCGAATGGAATGTGAAAGGGACGCCGATCTGGTGGTTTTGACTGTAATGTCTTACCATGATTGGTTGCCTCTGTCAAAATGAGAGATGAGATAAAGTGGAAGGATGGCTTCTTGTCATTAAAAATAGCAGCATTTCTGGACAGCCAAATAAGCCAGCACAGGTGTAACAGAAGCAATGCAAGCGAGTTGTTACTCTGAATCCAGTTTTGGAAGCATGCTTGTACATTATTACCACTCCAAAGTGTGGATATATTTAGAGCAGATGTGATAAAAGACCAAAGAAAACTGGTGAAAGAGCATTGTACAAATACATCCAGCGTTGATTCAATGTCCTGAGCACAAAGAGCACAGCGATTCGGGCCCTCCCAGCCGCGCTTTTGAAAATTGTCCCATAACAGAAGTTTATTTTCGAGAAGGAGCCAAGCGAACAATTTGTGTTTTAGAGGGCCAGAGTCTCTCCAAATCCTCTGTCTCCAGTTTGGAATTAATGAATTCCAGTTATGAGCTGCCAGTGCAAGGTATACATTCTTTGCCGTTAGCATTCCAGACCGGTCTCCCCCGGTCCAGATTAGGGAGTTTTCCTGAGAATGCAGACGCACGCCGGAAGCTTTGATATGATGTGTGAACTCATCCCATTCTGCCATGTATATCGGATCTAGCTGGAGATCTAATCCGCTCAGCCATGTGTCACCAAGTGGGCCGGTAAAAGTCGGGCAGTGGAATTGATGAAGAAAATGGAGACTTTTGTCTTGTAGATGGGCACGCAGCGATGAAGAGAGGATCGCTTTCCTGCCTAAACCCAAAATGCAGTCATTACCAACTTTGATCAGGTGACCGTCTCTTGGATGCCATGAGAGCCACTTTAAAATAATCGGGAGAGTGGAAGAAAAGTTTTTCCAAGTCGGTGAACCTGTTGATGGATGAACCTCTGCGTATCTGATCCATATATGGACAGGGAGATGATGTAGATACTTTGCTTTGATAACTGTACTCCAGAGTCCTGGAATTGTTAATAATCTCCAAAAGGTATTGGTCGAAAGAGCCTTGTGGAAGAGAGACAGGTTTTTGAGACCCCAGCCTCCCATCGACTTTGGTTTAGAAAGATCCTCCCATTTGCTGAGATGAAAGCATCTATTCTTTTTACAGCCAGACCAAAGAAAAGAAAAAGAGAGTTGATGGAGAGACTTCAAAATGGTGGCTGGAATGTGTGCTAAAGCCATCCAATAGACCGGAAGGCTTTCCAGGACCGCTTTAATCAGAATATACCTTCCTCCTAAAGAGAGAAACCTGTGTTTCCAGTTGAGAATTCTACCTTCGAATCTGTCTATAAGCCAAGCCCAATCTTTTATGGTGTATCTGGAGGATTTTAAGTAAAAACCTAAGTAGGTAAATCCCTCCTCCAGCTCGAGGAAACCAATTCCAAAAAGCACACTTAAGTCACGGTTTAAGGGCTCCTGCGCATTTGAATTCAAGAAGGAGGATTTAGTGGCATTGATTTCTAAACCAGAGACATCACAAAAAGATGATAGGATCGAATGTATGATGGGAAATTCGGCATAATTTGCAGTTGTCAAGATCAAAACGTCATCAGCAAAAAGGATATGAATAATATGAGTCAGCCCTGCCACTTTAACTCCTTTCAAGAGTCCCTCCGCTTGTTTGTTCTTTAGTAAGATGCTGAGACCTTCCAGCATCAAAATGAAAAGAAGGGGGGAGAGTGAGCAGCCCTGGCGGAGCCCTCTCTCACAATGAAAGGCCTCTGTAGCTTCACCACTGATTAAAATAGCCAGGTTTGCCGAGGAGATACAGCCCATTATCCAATTTGATGTAATAGTGCCAAAACTGCTCTGGATAAGAATGAGATGCAGAAAATTCCAATTTATGCAATCGAATGCCTTTTTAAGATCCAGCTTTAGGAGAATGGCTTGTAGCTTTTTTGTCTTAATGTTGTGGATGCATTCTTGTTCTACGCCAACAGCATCAAGAATCTGTCTTCCTTTGAGGAAGCCGAGCTGTTCTTCGGAGAGTGTTCGAGAGAGAAATGGTCGGATTCTACCAGCAATGATTTTAGAGATTATTTTGTAACAGAGATTGCAGAGCGATATGGGGCGGAAGTCATTAAAATGCCTGGGAAAATTTGACATTGGAATCAAAACAACAAAGGTTTTGTTTAATTGGGAGCTTACAGTCCCTCTTGTTCTCGAGTCTTCAATGACATCAAGAATGTCCTGATTCATTAGATCGAAAAAATGAAGGAAGAGTTCGACCGACCAGTCATCGGGACCTGGGCTTTTCTCTCTTTTAAAACTTTTGATTACCGCAAGAAGTTCCTCCTTAGAACATGGTGAATGTATTAGATTTTCCTCCTCGGGAGAGATCATTCTTGGGAATAAACTGGCTGTTGTTGTCTGCGCTGCAAGTGAAGGAGCTGGAGAAGCTTTGAAAAAGGTTTTAAAGTGAGTGTAAACCGCCGACTTGATCTCAGCCTGAGAATGGTGTAAAGTTCCATTTGCATCTTCGATCTCCCAGATTTGCTTTTTTTCTCTGCGGGAGCAGGAAACTCTATGAAAGCAGCTGGTATTTTTGTCACCTCCAGCCAACCATAGCATCCTACTCTTTATACGCCATATCTCCTCCTCATCACGAAGTAGATTGTTTTGGGCGTCCTCTAGGCATCGGATCTTGTTTGTTGTCTCCACGCTGCTAGGAAGTAGAATCTGTTGTTTTAGGAGATACTCCAGCTCAAATTCTATGTTGTTGAGCTCAGCTTGTTCCCTGTCCTTTTTCTCCTTAAGCCAATGAATCGAGAGCGATTTTAAGGTATTGAGTTTACGGAACAAATTCCCTTGTGCGTCTCCTGGAATGACAAGAGTGCAGTTCGTCCATACAGAGGTAACTAGGTTAATGAAGCTCGGATCCTTCAACCACAGCGTATTAAATTTGAAGGGATGACCCTTACTACCTCGTCCTTCCCCTATTTGGAGGCAGATCGACGTATGATCTGACAAGAAGGGAATTTTAACCGAAGCACGACTATTGTAATATGGTAAGAGTAGGCTCTCAGCTACCAGAAATCGGTTGAGCCTTTTAGAAATTTTTCCAAATACTTGTCTACCGTTCCTCCAGGTCGGAAAAAGCTCCAGCGGTTTAATGTCAATCAGATCATTTTTGTAAAAAATTTGATGGAAGAAACTTGAAAGTGGTTCAGTCGATGCCAAGTCACCCCAAGTTTCAAGAGGGCTGGTAGTTAAATTTAGGTCACCGGCAAGAATGAGGTTCTCTGCCGCCAGAAGTCCCAGATCGTCTAGCCGCTGCCAGAAGTCTTTACGTCCAGTACAGGGGCCGTAAACATTAAGCAAGTTGATAGGTCGATTAAGTTCAAGACAAGTCCCGGATGGAAAGATTCCCCCAGGACTGAGCATCGGAGAGATATTGAAAAATGTAGGATCCCAAGTAACCAGTAGGCCTCCCAAAGTTCCCACATAACTTGCTGCACAGGACAACCAGCTCGGTCGAAGGAGGTGCATGAAATCTCTAGCCATAGAAGCAGCGACCAGAGTTTCTTGAAGGAAGATGATAGAAGGTTGAGTCTGATCAATGATTCTTCTCATGGAGGCTTGTTTCATAGGTCCTCTGACCCCTCTGATGTTGAGGGATAAAAATATCATGATTTCCCTCTAGCAAGGGCTTTAATGCCTCTAAGCGCCCCTTGTGATTGAACAGGATTGGAAACTACCGCTGATGTCAAGCCTATCATTGTCTTCTTTCATGCACTGCGAGTTTTTAAAGGTGAGAGCTCCAGGCCAACTCCTCTTGACCAGGTAGGGTCCAGCTCTGATGAAGGTTTCGGTCCTAAGGAAGATGGTTGATCAGAGAGACTCTCGGAGCCAAGTACTTTAAGTTTTCCATGATAGGTGTGAAGGGGGAGAGATTCAAAAGGAAGGGAGGGTTCAAGGGAAGAATCCTGAAGCAGATTATCCAGTTGGTTTGCCGAGTGGGAGGGTTTAGTGTAACCAGGGAGGACAATAGGGTCTTGGGAGACTTCTGCTGCAGTGTATGGGTCAGTCTCCGAATGCAAATGCATAGATGAAATGGGATGAGAAGTATGAGGGGCGGGGGTTGGAGATGGAACAACAACAGTTGGATGATTAGAGGTTGTTATGAGAGGATCAATGAAAGGATCTGGTAAGGTGGTCGAGATTTCAAGAGACAATATGGAATCGGAATGCTCAGAAATGAAGAGCCTATCCGAGGCCGTGAAGGTACTATAGAGAGAAGGGAAGAGTTTTGAATCTTACTCACAAGTGTGTCCTCTGATATAGAGTCTTCACTTTGGTAGAACTGTGATTCAGCTCGCAGATTTGGAGATGAGATATATCCATTAAATTTTGTCTCTTCTGTTGCGTCCATGATCTCCTCTGGTGGGGGGTACTTGGAACAATCTCTTCGCAAGTATCCTGTTCTGCGGCAAAAGGAGCAGCGGAGCGGAATGCCCAGATAGTCTAGCCTCTGTGAGTGTAGTTGTTCTCGCCAGTCTATCTCCAAGACTTCAGATAATCCAGCCTGAATATCTAATTCCACATATATCCGTGCAATTCTTCTGTCCGCTTCCTCTAACAAGTTGGAGTCCAATTTGAGAAAACGTCCTAAGGAGGCTCCAATCAGTTCGAGAGCTTACAGATTCCAAAGCTGGAGTGGGAGGCCTGGGAGGAGTACCCAGAGATGTCGAAGACTAAAGAATTCTGTAGCAGGGTTAAAACCTAGTCTCCAATGCTTTAGCATGAGACTTCCCCCGTCAATGGACCAAAAGCCTCCCAGGATTAAAGCAGAGTCTTCTGTGGTCTTAAAAATAAAACCTAGCCATCCGTCTTGTAGCAGGTGATACTTGGGAAGGTATCCAAGAATAGGTTTCCAAGTTGAGTCCATCCAGTCTTCGAGCTTCTGCTTGCAGTTCTGTTTGTAGGCTAAACGTCCAACTAATGCACACAGGGCTAAGTTGCAGGCTTCAGTAAGCCCGATATCCATACCAAGCACGAGTTTGGGATACTTGCGTTTGGGCTTCCAAACCTTTTGTGGGCGTTTCTGTGATCCAAGCTTATTGTATGTGGACGAGTGCTCCAATGTCTTGTATTTTGTTTGCGATAGGTACTTGCGGGAACTTGAGTTGTGCTATGTAATATTAGGATGAGGCAAGACAGAATGAGGCTCATCCAAATGGGGCAGGGGCGGGTCGTCTGTTAAGGAAGCAGTTGATAGATGAGTTCGTGAAGATGAGTAAGGAGGAATGGGGCTAGTGAGTATGTGTGGAGGTGCGCCAGTTGTCTTATTTAACTGATAGTGTTTTGCACAGAGGTCTTCTATCAAGGCCAGAGTTTCTAGGTGGTCCCAAGGGTCCCCCGGGCACTCGACAGATATAAACGCATCTTTTGTCTCCATGTGCAACTTCAAGGGAAAATTATACTTAAGGGCGAAAGTCGAGGACGGATAGCTCAGTCAGGAAGGGAGATCCGACCGTATCAGTGGTTTAAAAGGCAATGCAGTCAGGAAATGAAGAGATGTGGCAGGTGACACTCAGTGCGGTTCAGTGAATCCATTGATAGTATTGGAAAAGGTGAGTAGATATCAGGAAAAGCCAGTAGCTTGGAAGACTGTCTGACAAAGTATATTGGCAAACAGCGAGCAAAAAGGGACAAAGCAGCAAGCAAAAGTAGGAAGAATCTGAGCTGTGTTGGTTGGTACCAACCGGGAGGTAGGAGGTAAAGCGAAGTCAGTTAAAAAGGAAAGCAGAGCCAACCAAAAGGAGATTACCGCAGATGATGTGTGCCGGGAGACCGTCTGTATGTGGACATCCGATCATGGATCCCCCTGTTGTGTGCTCTGAATCCAGTACCTGGTTCAAAAATCGCCCTTCCAGAGGCATATTAAGTAGATATTTTGCCTCCCCTCAAGTGAGACCCCTATTCCTCCTATGGTTTAATGCATTAATACTTTAATTTATATATTACATCAATGTAATAATGTATTCTTAATGTATTAATAATTTATCTATATTATACATTAATGTAATAATTTATTACTTCATTAATGTATTAATACTTTAGTAATCTATTTTTTAATGCATTTAATGTATTTATTGATATATTTAATATATTAATTTATTTATGTATAATATTAATTTATAATACATTAATGTATTATACATTAATGCTTTAATGTATTATATTTACATTAATGTATTACATTATACATTAATGTAATGTATTACTAAATACAGTAAATACATTACATTATCAATGTATCAATCAATTAATATTTTAATTTATAAATTTCTTATTATATATTAAATTAATGTAATATTAAATTATTGTATTAATTAAATGGTCGTTCCCAAGGCATGTCGGTCGTTCATTAACAACAAACACTTTATAAAAGTGGTTAATATACGTCGATCGTCGCCATTTTACACATATTCAAATTAATGGCGTCGATCGGTGTATATCAACCACTTTTATAAAGTGGTTGTTGCTAGTAAAGAAATACACTTATAAAGAATATATTTTTAATATAAATAACTTTTTAAAAATATATACACCCTTTAGATCATTTAAAAATTTGTTATTTAGTTATTTAAGTGAGATAGTTTTGAGATTGTTGTCGTCCTTATACACACTTGCAAACGTGAGCCAAGTCCTGCTCACTTAGTGTGTCCTTGGAAGCACAATGCCTAGGTTCAAAGCCCATGTTGTCACTTTGGCTTGAACCTCTTCCGTCTAGGCTCACCCTAGGGAAGCCAAGGGGGGTAGTCCCTAGTTTCTAGGTAAGATTTAGAGTTTAAGTTTTAGGAGTTGATTTTAATTTGTTAAGGTTTAAGGGAGTCTAACCTATGATGCTAAGGAAGCAATGCAAGATGCAAGAGTTTGTTATGTCAAGCAAAACCTTTCTCTAGGTCAACTAAGACTAGTGCCTAAGGTTGGGCAAGGGGTCAACTAGAGTTAGAGGGTGTTTTGTTACAATATGATTACAAAATATTACAAAGAATAGTTATTCCACAAATTGTTAGATACAAGTACTTACAATAAAGAATGTTAAGTATACAATGATACAATGTAACAAGCTAACCACGTTTTGTTTGTATGTGCAGGATATAAAAGGAGATCAAGGCATTATCATCATCAACACATCAACATTCACACTTCACAAGGATACTTAGAAGATTTAGAAATTAAATCTTAAGTGTCCTATAATGATTAAGACACTTAATTGATTTTACCCACAAAGCATGAATTGTATATTGAGATCAAAAGATTGAGTTACAAGTATTAAGCCTTAAGATATATTAGATTAAGCCAAAGTTTAATTACTTAGTGAGTTAAGGGTTCCTTAAGATTGCAAGATTTTAATTATCCTTATTAAGTGTTTCACCAAGAATATCCTCCCCCGATTACCAAATAGTTGTTGGATGCTCAAGAAGTGAGGCAATGAGGCCTACCCTAGCTTCATAGGTCAGCCCTAAGAATTGAGTTTTTACAGAAAGGTCATCGCACACCGTGAGACCGTCCCCGGTCTAGCACCTTCTGTTGCCCTCCTCAATCCTCGTTTTAGATGGTGAAGTTGGTGGTTCAAGGTACCCTATTAAGTCTATTAAGTACATATATCAATTGGTTAGACTTTTAGGTGTATTATAGAGTGTTTTAGTCACTTTATGATGCCTTAAAATGATGATTAATTGTCAAAACTGAAACTTGTTCCAGCTTAAAAAGTGTGTTATTAAAAGCATGTGAATGAAGCACTTAACACATGTGTAACATGAAAGACCAAGATGAATAGTGATTTATTTTGTCACCATGATTAAAACATTAACATGCAGAAGCCTATTATGAAAGAATACTAATGCACAAGGGCAAGAACAACTTGCCAAAGAAAAGGAAAGAAGACTTCAAGCTTATACCACTTATCTTATGTTTGTTGAAAGCATTAAGAGAAAAGAATAAAGTGTGAAAAAGATTGAATATTTAGATGTGTGCCTACACTATCAACTTATCCAACAATCATTAACTTGAGTGTGTTGGAAAATGGCCTTAAAGATATTATAACATGAAAGGAAAACCATTTACTAAACCATTAAAGCCTTATCTATTTAGTGTGTGTTGGATTAGGGCATGCAAACAAAATAGATCTTAAGATAATTTATAACATGCAACTAGAATTAAGCAAGTTGATTATGCCCCAAGGGCTTAAGCTAAGGATTAATGGGTGATGTGAGGAGATCTAGATCGAGAATATTTTAACTCTTAAAGCATTAGAAGATAAAAAACACATTACTTATCCTAGCCTTACGATTTTGGGGGTTTCTCTCCCAAGGTGTAGGCAATTATTAAGATAGATAAGCTTGCAAGAAAAATGAAAATCTAGCCAAGCAACTCAATGGCACAAGGTGGAGGCAAGCCTACCTTATTGTGCCAATGAGGTTGTGGGGAATGTGAGCAAGCAAAACAACTATCAACACAAATGCTCACTAAACCCCACATCCTATCTTAGAAGATGCTTGAAAATGAAAAAAAATGAAATTTGAACTAACCCTAAGCTACCCTAAGCTCACACATGGGAGGTAGGTCATATCAATTCTCCTCCCAAGCCTATGAGCTACTAAAAATCAGCAAAAGAGAGTAGATCTATGCACAAGAAGCTATAAAAATGGAAAGAGAGGTCGAGATTTGTTACCCACTTGAAGAGAAGGGTATTGGAGTGTTGTGTGGCTATTTTAGGGCATCATAACCCCCTCAACCTGCTGAAAACATGCAAAAAAACAGCAAGATATGCTTGCTAGAAAAGCTACACACAACCAACAATGTGAAGAATTTTTTTTGTTTTTAGGGCATAAATTTTTCTCCTAAAAACTTGTGATAAAAGATGATCAAAGTGACCAATATACTATGTTAGGCTAGCTGAAATATAACATGGAATGAACAGCAATGAAATAATGAGTAAAGAGAGAGAAAGAAGGATTTTATATGTGCTTTAAGGGAAGACTCTTTCTTGAGGCAATCCCAATAAAACCCTTGAAGCCAAACCTACAAAACTTGACAAGATAACATGCATACAAGAAGATAATATGGCTGAATATGCTAATGAAATGAAATACTTGCACCCATTAAGCAAACCCACATATATAGACTAACAAGAATACTCGTTGCTAGATCTGCCTAAGTGAAACACTTTACCTAAGAATCTTCTCTATGCAATCACCTTATCAAATATTAACAATTTATTACCTCATATGTAGCAAGAACAAGAATACTCGTTGCTCTTCCAATGATCCTCCAAAGTTTCTCTTTTATTACTCAAAAATGGATCTTGGAGAAATACTTGCTCCAAAACCCTAAGAGCCAAAGAATGGATGAACGATGGACAAGAA
This sequence comes from Picea glauca, assembly GCA_000966675.3. Taxonomy (NCBI): domain Eukaryota; kingdom Viridiplantae; phylum Streptophyta; class Pinopsida; order Pinales; family Pinaceae; genus Picea; species Picea glauca. The sequence continues at coordinate 17,185 of JZKD02S1645416.1, forward strand.
AGAGAGAGAGAGAGATGAAAATCAAGTAGCATAGCAATATCTCGAGATATGGTGAGGAGGGAGTGAGAAAAGGGATCTATTTATACTTGGAGAGGCAAACCTACCTCTCTTGGATTAATTCCAAGTGTCCACCACCAAGCACAAGGTGAGATCCCAAGAAGGGGGGCGCACCATCTAGGGTTTGATCACATGGATCAAGGAGGTGGATGAGTGAGGGAGTGTTGGGATCAATAAAAAGGGAAGTGGGAGGCTAGGAGAATCATGCCACATGAGAGAAGGGGCCCCAACCCATTTAAAAAATATATATATAGAACATTCCAAGTGAAGGGGGGCGTAACTTCTCAAGGAGGGCGCACCACTTAGGGTTTGGGTGAGGAATGGAAGGTAATAAATGAGGGGAAAGGAGAGGATTTAATCTAGGAGGTGATGTGGGGGGTGAGGGAAGTCACACCAAACAAGAAAGGGGTTCACCACCCCTTCAAGGCTCAATTTACAACCTTTCTTCACCAAGGGAGGTGTAAATCCCCTAGGGGGCATGAGGGTTGAGTGATGTGAGGGGGTGAGGGGTTAGGAAAAGGTTAAATCAAGTTGGGTTGGGTAGGAATGGGTTAGGAAACCTATCTCTATATTTATCCTCCTTTACATCATCCTTTTACTTCGTTATTACAAAATTTACATTTTTGTTATGTCATAACCTAGCAATTAAAATTGTTGTTTTTGACTGACTGACACTCTGGGTGGACAAACCCATAGCATAAGTTTTCCGACTGAGCTGAAACTTCTTCCATGGGTGTAGGGGGTCTATTTCCATTTCTTTTGAGCACAAATACCCCTAGCAAAATCCCAAAGACCTATTTTTTACAATTTTTGCTCAAAAATAATTAATTAATTAAATAATTAAACCTCCAAACTTAGGGAAATTTAATTAAAAATCAGTTAATTAAAAAAAACTAATGTAGACTCAAGGGAATTCCGATAAACTTTCTAAGATGTCTTACATGGTCATTTACATCATTCCTAAACAATAGTTACTAGGAGATACGCCTATTGGAACGCCCTTCACCACTTTGGAGGAATTATTGAAAGTGTGAGGGAAAACCTCAAGGGAAATCAATAAGGCTGAAAATCCCAATTGATAACCTGAGTATAAAAAACCCTCGGTGAAAGGAAATCTCCCAATGAACCCATCCCAAGGTAACTAACCTAAATATGACCCATGCAGACCTATTACATTATTGACCCACGTAGGGGTGCGGAAATTCCAATTACAAAAAGAAGTGTTGGAGCCAAAAATGCCCTGTAGAACCAAATAGTCTTCGACAAATGAGCATCTGATGATGCATATCTTCATGGCACATGGAGTTGACCCCCTAGTTGGATAGGAGGTCAATAGATTTTATAGATGATAAATCTAGGGATCGTCTTGAAATGTTTTTCCATTTTAGTTTTAACTACCAAATATCATCTCATCCATGTAAGTCCCTGTTTTAGGAAAACATAGAGTTACATAGTGAAAAATCCCCATGTTCTAGGACAGTCATTGGATGATCCCTTCTTCTACAGAAATATACAAGATAACATAATTAAAATAGCCACCTGCGATTACCGTTGAAAATCAACACCCACCCTTCCAATATATAATGGAGCGTCACTACTCTAGCAGTACCAAAATATATTTTAACAGTTAAAATACAAAACTTGGTTAGAATATTTTGTTTTAGGGTTCTAATAACATAGTGGGAAAAAATAAAAAATAACACAGAGAGAGTAATGGTAGCTAATTTGGCATTTACAAATGTTACAAATGCCATGATCCACACATATGAAAAACAAGATCACACGGAATATCATAGTCTACTTTGGCATAAAAAAAAACATATCACGGTGTGCTACAAATGACAAAAAAAAGTTTAGATGTGTAATATGACCTTATAAGAATCATAAACATTATTGGCCACGGTGGTTGGCAGTAGCCAATTATTCGTTCATCTTCCTCACCTCTGAGGATAATTTTTTCTCAAGTTTGTCTATCACAATCTGTTCATGGCAACATTCCTCCCGCAACTCCTTGTATTTCCTATTGTGGTCGAATTTAAGAGCAGAATCGAGTAGAACAATGCTACTAGTTCATTTCATTAGAGCAACGTCAGGATAAGGGAGAGGGTGCTTCTCTAGATAATGCATCATTTCTTCGCTCAAAATCTCGACAGAAACAATTTCACCTCCTGATCTAAAGAAACCTCCTCGAAATTGTTATACATTTAAAACAAAAAATGGCTCTTTTTCACTATTACTATCACATATTACAGGGTATTCCAATACATCTTCCACAACAACCTTGCAAGGTAATGGGGGAATGGATAGTCAGTATAAATCGTGAGTGTTACATTCACATATCTTATTATAGGTTATTCCAATACATCTTCCACAACGACCTTGCAGGGTAATGAGGGAAGGGATAGTCAATACAAATCATGAGCATTACATTCACATCTTCCTACTACTTAGCATGATGCCACTTCTTTGAAGTTCCAAAATGCCATCATGCAAGTGCACCATACTCTAGTGTAGCTTATACATGGAAATCTGGTCAGTTAATGAAAAATCCATGTAAACATATTAATATTAATCCATGCTAATAAGGTACCTTAATGACTAATAAACAGATTTTGAGGTGTGAGAGGGTTAAGAGATTAAATCTTAGTCTTTAATTTGGTGGAGACAACGAAAACTATTCTTCTTTTCGTTAAATCTCATCGTCACATTGCATTTTTTTTTATTAAAAGACTCATTAATCTGGAAATTTTCATTGTGTATATGCCTATCAACGCAAGTATTGGTGTAACTAGCACAATCACATTATTAAAAATGACCTGCGTATATCAACTACTTTTAATAATGTGGTTGTGTTACTTTGACAACTAGAGTTAGTGGGGAGGATTAAGAGACCATCATTGACTATAGTTGATTAATATATAAATAATGTATTAATACATTTACATTGATTATACATTCCTAAATAATTAATGTATTAATGTATACATCTTATTAATGTAATATATATTGATATATACATAATGTGTGTGTGTGTGTGTGTGTGTGTGTGTTAATGTATACATACTTATTAATTAATGTATTAATTGATTATGATTGACTATAGTTTACTATGATTAGATGTCATCACAATGTGATGTTGGTGAAGGGTTATGTTCACATTACGACATTGGGTTTTAAGTTCATCACATTGTAATGTCGGGTTATGTTCGACACACTACGACGTTGGCTTATGTTCTTCACTTTGTGACATTAGACTATGTTTGTTCATTGCAACATTGGGATGTGTTTGACACATGGTGACGTTGGGAAATGTTCGTTTCATTGTGATGTTGGGTATTGTACGACACATTGTGATTTTAGGTTATGTTTGTGACATTGCGTTGTCAGACAATGTTTGTCACAATTTGACATCTGGATATGTTGGATTACATCTTAATGTGATATTGGTGAAGGGTTATGTTCAAATGCAACGTCGGGATATGTTTGTCACATTGTGATGACAAGTTATGTTCATCATATTATGACATTGGGTTTTGTTTGACACATTGCAACATCGGGTTATATTCATCACATTGCAACGCCAAGTTTGGTTTGTAAGATTGAAACGTTCGTCATTGTTCATCACATTGATATGTCAGGTTTTATTCATTGCATTGTAACATCGAGTTATGCTTGTCACATTACAAGGTTAGTTTATGTTCAACACATTGTGAAACGAAAGTTTTGGCCATAATTAATTAAATAAAAAATCTAATGAAGTTTTTCCTTTCTTCTGACAATAGGGACTTTGAGCTTACATGATGGATTAAAGGGAAGGAAACTTCCCTATGATGTGATGTTTCATAACTAAAACATTTTTTTCAAGAGCCACAAGTTTATTTTTGTGCAATAGGGAATTTTGATGTATCACACTTAAAACGTATTTCCTTGCAACATTGATAGAAAAATGGATTTAAATTTGCAGATGGTGATTTACACTTGTTCTAAGGACATTTCTAGTAAATTTGCTTCATACTGATATGAATCTTTATTAGGGTGAGTGCACGAAGTTAGCGGACGAAGAAATAGAAAGGGGGTCAACACGAACACACACTCGTAGGAAGGCATATGTGTTCTCAGGAACACACACGCGTTCCTAATCCTCTAGGTTTGGCAAGGCCTAAACCTACTGTTGTAACCTTTGAGATGTTTTTCGCTAGAAAGCTATGCCAAGGGATCTATTAGATTAATTAATTTGGCTTTTAATCAATATGTCCTAAAACAAAGTGTTTTTGTTGCTACTTTAGGGATGTATCTTTAGTCTTTAAATTTTTTAATTTAAAAATTTAAGATGAAAAGGAAAACTATTCTATATTTAAGATAATTTAAAGTCTTAGAAGGTGAAAAAAGAATAAAGAGAAAAACAATTTGAAAATTAGAACAATATATCTTCTAATAAATATTACTTTAACTTTAAAGAAGAAGAAATAATGTTTGTTTATGCATCTTAAAACCATAATATAGTTTGAACATTAAAGAATACTTCTTTGAATTCAAAAGTTTCCATGTGCCATATAATACTTCTTTTTCAATTTACATTTTCCATATAATAGTTTTAAAAAACAATATTTTTTAACTAACAAATAAAAATTAATTTTCATGTAAAGATAAAGAATTAATTTTCATGTAAAGATAAAGTGAGCTATTATATGTTTAATAGGTCGATCTAAAATTAAGATACAAATCTAAATGATAAAAAACCTTTCATCATTTAAAAAATCAATATTTAATTATTTAAGTGAGATAGTTTTGAGAATATAGATGACAAATCCATGAATCGCTAGAATTTCTTTTCCATTTTAGTTTTAAGTGTGAAATATCTCATCCACGCGAGTCCCTCTTTTACGCAAACATAGAGTTACATAGTTAAGAATCCCCACATAGTTACATCTTCCACAACGACCTCATAGGGTAATGGGCGAATGGATAGTTAGTGCAAATCGTGAGCGTTACATTCACATCAGCCAACTGCCTAACACGGTGCCACTTCTTTGAAGCACCATCCAAAATGCCATCCTACAAGTGCACCATACTCTAGTGTAGCTTATACATGGCAATCTAGTTGGTTAATGAATAATCCGTGTATAAATATTAATATTAATCCATGCTAATAAAGTATATTAATGGTTAACAGACATATTTTGAAGACATATTTTGAGGTGTGAGAGGGTTAAGGGATTAAATATTAGTCTTTAATTTGGTGGAGATGATGAATAATATTCTTGTTTCATTAAATCTCATTCATACATTGCATATTTCTGATTAAAATACTAGTTAATATGGATATTTTTAATGGGAATATGCATATCGATGTAACTATTGGCATAACTAGTGCAATCACATTATTAAAAATAATCAATTTATATCAACTACTTTTAATAATGTGGTTGTGTTACTTTCACAACCAAAGTCAGTGGATAGGATTAATAGACCATCATTGACTATAGTTGATTAATAGATAAATAATGTATTGGTACATTTACATTAATTATGCATTCCTACATAATTAATGTATTAATGTAATATATATTAATATATACATAATGTATATATCTACATTAAGATGTATATGTATTAATGTATACATACTTATTAATTAATGTATTGATTAATTGAAAGTTAATCAATGTATTTATATGTATTAATTAATTATGGTTGACTATAGTTTATTACGATTGGATTTCATCACAATGTGATGTTGGTGAAGGGTTATTTTCAAATGCGACGTCAATATATGTTTTTCATGTTGTGACGATGACTTATGTTCATCATATTGTGACATTGGGTTTTGTTCGACACATTGGAACGTCGGGTTATTTTCATCACATTGCAATGTGAGGTTATGTTAATTAGATTGCAATGTTCATCAATGTTCATCACATTGATATGTTAGGTTTTATTCGTTATATTGTAACATCGAGTTATGTTTGTCACATTACAAGGTCATTTTATGTTCAACACATTGTGAAAAGAATTTTTTCTTCATAATTAATTAAATAAAAAATCTAATAAAGTTTTTCCTTTCTTCTTACAATAGGAAATTTGAAATGACATGATAGATTAAAGGGAAGGAAACTTCCCTATGATGTGATGTTTAAGAACTAAAACATTTTTTTCAAGAGCCAAAAGTTTATTTTTGTGCAATACAAAAAAAAATCCTCTCATGATGTATCACACTTAAAATGTCTTTCCTTGCAACATTGACATCAAATTGGCTTGAAATTTGTAGATGATGATTTATACTTGTTCTAAGGACATTTCTAGAAAATGAGATTCATATTGATAAGACTTTTTATTTTTATTTTTGTAAGTTAGAAGTATTGTATTAGATCCTGTAGTAAAACAAATTACAGTTGTTCATCTCTACTGATCAAATGTGGCAGCAGTGCCATGGTGGGAAACCATAGCTGCCACTTGTCCAAAATAGAGAAGTAAAAAATGCAGAAAAATAAAACTACCATGTAGGGCCTGGTTCTGATTGCTAAGACGAACAGAAAAAACATAGACCAGACACCCCATAAGTGGTCAACCTCCCATGGCTACCGAAATAAAACAAAAAGCATAAACCTGAAGCATGGTTAAATAAAACCTGGATCAAGCCTTGGTCCAACAAATGTGTGGTGCCCCTGCGATTTGCCTTTGTTGAGCCTATCTCAGTCTGAGACGGTTTGTTAAAGGTCTTGTAGGAAGGAAATCATGAGATCCACTCAGCTCCAGCATTCGAATTCCTTGAATTGCAGCTCGAGTAAGGACGACTTGACATTGCCTAGGCCCCTCTTAAGGTCATTCAGGGAATCCCTGGTTTCTTCTATGTCTGCACAGCTGTCACAAGAAGAAGGGAGTGGGGGGGACAACAGAGAGTTGAAGGAAGAGGATGGAGAAATGGAGTGAGCGGAGGAAGTTATAGGGGGTGGTGGAGTAGGGTGGCGAGGGGGAGAAGGCGGTGGTGGAGGACGACGAGGAGGGGAGGGGGGTGGAGGTGCGAAGCCCAACGGATTTCCATAGTTTTCAAACCATTCAATTCTGCAGCCGTAAGGATTCGAGAGCACGGAAAGGTCGGGGGTGGTCTCACGAAAAGGTTGATCAGGAGAGGGAGCTCCTACAGGATTCAATATGGGGATGCCATCGTTTTTTGGGGGAGAACCAAAAGTAATTCCATCGTTTTCAAGGGGGAAATAAGAGTCGGGTGCCTTCCTTCCTCGTGTTGCATACTAGGCCGCCCCTCTTTTGGGTTTGCCCCTTGGATGGGGCATGGTGTTGGCTAACGAGGAGCGTAGGGGAAGTTCAAGATCCCGGGATGGGAAGCACAGAGCACCAAGGAAAAGTGAGACCTCGAGACAGAGAACGTCTTGTAGATACAGCGAAACAGAACCAACCAGCAGAACCCTAAACGAGAGGTGCGAACCAGAAGAGAAGGAGGCCGAGTGGAGGTCACATTCGGAGAGGAAAATGAAAATGAAAACTAGGGAGAGCCAAAGCTCCAAAGGCCGAAGGCGCAAATGGGTTTTTGCGTGCCCAGACACAGACTTAGGAGCGACATTGTGACGTTGTTGATGGGACTGAGAGGGTGTACTGCCCATCGCTATGAAATATCTGATGCAGAGGAGCATCATAAGTGTGCGACAAGATGGCTGCGAAAGGAGTTTGAATATTGATGGTGGGGGATTCATTCCCATGAAGTGATGGATGAGGGGGGGCGAGTCTGATTTCGCGCCAAGTGGTCGGATGCCTGACCAGATGGCCTCCCCTTGGCTTGTCCACGTTCTGCGCTTGGTAACACCCCATCCTGGGGGTCGATCCTTTTTGTTGGCTATGTTTATGCAAGAAATCACTGTGGGGTGGGAGGTAGAAGAGGAGGGGGAGCCCGAGAAGCCTCCTTCCTGTAGATATACTCCATAATTTGCCAACATGTCAACCACTTGATTTGTTGTTCTTCGAACATGGGAAGGAAATATTACCCAATGTGGCTGGAGAATGGATTTGATTATGAAAATCTCATTCATAAGTCTCCAGTTGGGGGAGATTTTCTCCAAGTATGCACCATTGAGGATATGAGAGAGGATATTAATGACAATCTGTGAATCCCCTTCAGATATTATGGGGAAAAACCCTTGATCTTTGTCTACCTGCAAACCACAAAGGAGTCCCCAGATTTCTGCAGCATTGTTGATGTTGTGCCCCAGATTACCTGCTAAGATGTGGAGGATTTCCCCTTTGTTGTTGAGAATGACTGCTCCATACACTGCAGGTCCCAGATTTCCTTTGGAGGTTCCATAAAAGTTTAATTTGTGAAATCTTGAATGTCGTGCCTCCCAATGTGTGGGATTGGGCTTGTGACTTACGGACATGGAGGGGCTTGCGAGAAGGGAAGGGAAATTAAGATGTCGGGAGTTTAGGATGAGACTCTCATTCATTGGGCAATTTAATTCTCGGCCTGTCCACGGGTGCAAAAAGATTGTTTCTTTGATGTTGGAATGGATTGTGGTCCAAACATCCTGCTAATTCCTAGACGCTAGTTTAAATATACGTTGATTTCATTCCTTCCAGATTTGCCAAAGGATGAAGCCTAGTAGAAGTTGCCAAATTTTGTTGAGGATGGGGAACTCAAAAATGGAACCTCTCCATCCTTCTATGGTCTCTCAGATGCTTGTGCGGTTCTTGTTTGTGGTTCTCATGAGGCCGGCGTTGTGATCCCAGATGCAGGAACTATATGAGCATAGATTTAGGAGATGGTTTTGAGTTTCCTCCTATTTGCCACATAATTGACACTAGGAGGGACCGATGAAGCCCCTTTTCCTTAAGTTATCCCAAGTGAGAATACTTTTGTGCACAGTTAGTCAAAGGGAGGTACTAATTTTTGGACAGGATTTTGCTTCCCAGATCTTTCCCCGGACCTATTATTTTGGTAAATATTTATGGCTTGCTCTTAGATGGTAATATTTTTGTATATTCAAGGTACCGACGGTGGTGTGTCCCCATCTGAGAATATCTTCCCCGTGTTGTCTTAAAATTTTCCTTGAAGCAAGGTGCTTCTGCAAAGATTGGATGTTGAGATCAATGGGGATGTTCAAAGCTTTGTGGGAGTTTTTCCAAATGCGCCTGATGTTTCTTGTAGCTTCTGGATTCCAAAAATCTGACACTTTGAGGAGTCATGTGTCTATAGTGAAAGGGATGAGGGCACTCAAAGTGGGATCAGTTTTCAGGGCTGGAAGTTGTTGCCAAGAGTCACTCCAGAAGAGAGTTGAATTCCCACTCTACAGTTCCCAGAAGGAGTGATCTGTTATGAGTCCCTTATTGTTCTTGGCCGCATTCCAAATGAGCGAGCCAGGGCTCTAACCATTCCACCTGATGAGCTCCCTTTCTGTAATTGTTTGGGTACATTTTTTCCTCCAGAGATGCACCCAAATATCTTATGGTATTTTTAACCATCTCCACCAAAAAGTTTCACTGAGTACCTTGTTGAGAAGAGTTGGGCCTCTGGGGCCAAGGCCCCCTGGTTTCTTTGGTTTGCACACTTTTTTCCAACTAACCAGAATCATTTTCCATCCTTCATTGGTACCTTGCCAGAGGAAGCTCCCTTAGATATTCCTTAAGGTTTTGAGGATGAAGTTTGGGGTTTCCAGAGCTGAGAAGGCGTAAACTGGAAGGGCTTGTAGGACAGACCTAAGGAGGATGAGGAGACCAGGCAAGTTGAGGGATTAGAAGTTCCACAGGGAAAGTTTCTTTCAAAAGATGGAAAACAAGGGGTCCCAGAAAGTATTTCTTAGCGGGTTATCAATAAGGGGGATGACCAGGTAAGTGGAGGGGAGGACGCTAAGGGTAAACCCCAGTAATTTCATAATGTCAAGTTGGACCTGGATGGGCATGTTGAAAAATAAGATTTTAAATTTGGAAAGATTCACTTCCATGCATGAGGCCTCGCAAAAAAGGTTGATGAGATATTTGATGTGTAGGTCTTCTCGTGTTGTGGGTACCCCCATAAGGAGTAAATCGTCTACAAATTGACTGTGGGAGATGGGGGTAGAAATACCATGGGGGTTGAGGCCAGAGAGGAAGTGATCTGTAGTGGTTTCTTTGATGGCACGACTCAACCCTTCTGCCATAATGATGAAAAGGAAGGGCGAAAGCAAGTCCCCTTGCCTTATTCCTCTGGAGGAGGAGAAGGGTTTGGACAAAACGCCATTGATCAAAATGGAGAACAGGGCCAACGAGGTGAGGTTGACAATCCAAGAGACCCACGAGGGTTCAAAACCAAAGGCGAGGAGAATTGAGTTTAAGTATTTCCAGCTTAATTTATCAAAGGCTTTAGAGAGATCCAGTTTTAGAAAAATACCTTGAGATTTGGTCGAGTGAAGCAAGTGGATGACTTCGTGAGCTAGGATGACACTATCCATAATTTGTCTGCCCTCCACATAGCCCGATTGTTAATGAGATATTATGAAAGGTAGTAGTGTCTTTAGGTGTGTATCAATGATCTTCGTCAAGAGTTTGTAAATGACATTGTAGAGTGAAATGGGACAAAAGTGTCAAGGGGAAGTAGAGTTGTTCTCTTTGGGTATGAGAGTGAGAAAGGTTGCATTGAGGGCTTAGAGTACCTTCCCAGATCTTCTAGAGTCCTCAATTATTTCCCAAACATCTTTGCGGATGATGCTACAACAGTGGTGGAAGAAATCAGAGGTGAACCCATCCGACCCATGAGCCTTGCCCAGCGGGGTGTCCTTAAGAGATTGATCAACTTCCTCCTGTGTGATAGGTCTCATAAGAGCCTCGTTTTGTTCTTTAGTGACCTCCTTAGGGATGTTCCTGAGGATGGATTCAATGGCACGTGAGCGATCTATTGAGGGTTCCATAAGAAGGTTTTTGTAATAGGATAACATTTCCTTTTCTATATTTGCATGTTGTTGAAATTCCATTCCTTGTTCCAAGACGATGTGAGTAATGTGATTTGTTTGGCGCAGCTGGACCATAGATCTATGAAAAAAATTGGTGTTTTTCCGCCTCTTTCAGCCATTGGATGCGAGATTTTTGTCTCCAGAGTATTTCCTCCTGTGCCCATCTTTCTGCCAACTGGTTTCTGAATAAAGCTTCCTTCTCCTTTAGGGAATCAGTGAGGCCTTGAGATCTGATCTGTTGTTGGAGGCTTTGCATTTGCTGATTGAGAATTTCCTAAGCATGAAATATGTTTCTGAAGGTGGACCTATTCCAAGATTTCAGATGTTGTTTGAGGTTTTTTATCCTTTGTTGAAATCTGTACATTGGGGTCCCTGTTGGGATGGTCACTTCTTCCCACCAGAGCTTGATGTTAGCTTGGAATTCTAGGTGTGTTAATCAAAATATTTCAAAGCGAAAGGGATTTTCACCTGGGTTGCCACTGATGTTTATTGATAGGAGAAACAGCCAGTGATCCGAACCCAGGGTGTCGATGACCGTGGAATTCCAAGCTAAGCCATCCAACATAATAGCTTCTGAAATTAAAAAATGGTCTAATATACTGGAGACATGTTGGGCCCCCAAGCGTCTATTGGACCAAGTGAAGGGCCCATTGACTATTTCTACATCAATGAGGTTCAAAATGCCAATGATTCAGTTGAAGTGCTTGTTATCATTTCCCAACATGCGTGTGCCCCCATTTTTTCCTCCAGACCTGTTATCATATTGAAGTCACCCCCTAGGACACAACGTTGGGTGCCGATGTGATTCATAGTCCATTATACATGTTGGAAGAAGTCTTCCTTTTCTCCCAGTCTTGTGGGTGCATAGACATTTTTGATGTATCAGAGTTTGTTCAAACCAATAAGCTAAAAGGAGGTTGCAATGGTCCAGTTGGAGGTGAAAAAACCATCCAGCAAAACTGTGGCTAGATTCCAAAGCATATCCAGGCCGCCTGTTTCCCCCTTAGCATCTACTTCAACCTGATTGGCCTGCTTCCATCATTTTTGAAGAATGAGAAAAGCTTCCTTACCCACACATTTTGTTTCTTGCAATAGAAGTATATATGGCCGTTCCTTCCTAATTCTTTCTCGAACCAAACCTTGTTTTCTTTTGGCATTGAGGCCCCATATATTCAAGGATAGTATCTTCATGAAGACGGTGAGGGTTGGAGGGGAGAAAAATTGTATGAGATTAGATGAATCTGACTTGAGTTTACAAGGAATTTTCTAACATCTTGAATGAGTTGATGTTTTTGTTTTCTGCCTCATTTTTTCTCATCTTTTGGGGGTTTGTGTTGATCCTTCAAGGTACCTTTTTGTATTCCAAGATTCATATTGGCGTGGGTTGATCCTCATGTCGATGAGTTGAGAAATACTTTGTGTACCTTGCACAGTTGTTCTGGTGGTATGGTCTATAGTTGTTGTTTACAGTAAGCTTGCTCTAGATGTGCCATATCAATACCTTCTAGCTCTTGATCTTCCAAGTCTATGTCTAAGTCCCCAGTTTCTGGACCAAGATTCGCAGGAAGGGAATCCTCGGAGGGTGGGGTTTGGGTGGAAACTGGGGCTGAAGGGATGGGATTTGTGGAGCCATGGCCACTCGCAGGGGTTGCAGGAGTTGTCAGAGGATCAGCGAAAGAAGAGGGAATGTCTGACAGGGTTTGAAGGGCTTCGAAAGAGTTCTTGGTTGAGGGTCCTGGGGAGGCCTAGGGGTTCGGTTTTTTCACCTGATGGCTACGTCGACCCGTGACTTGAGTGAAACCATCCTTGGGTTTGTCAGGATCTTCTGTATTGGTCTTGGTTGGATAATTTAGCGGGCATTCTCGGAAGATGTTGTTGTAGGAAAATCTCCCTGCGGACAGGTAGATTGCCTCAAAGAGCTAGACCCTAACTCTAAGACAGAAAGCGCTTAACATGGACACTGACTTCCTTTCAAATCTAGAAAAACTAATACATGAGAAGGAAGGAGAATAGTAGTACCTGTTTATCGACGTTTGTCCCTTCACGCTCCGAGTTGAGCTCCAATCTCTCGCTCCTCGATGAGTCCTGTAGACAAAAAAAGTACAACCACTTCCTACTCTATTGATATTAGCTTGAAAACAGATCTATCTATCGATGATAAGTTCATGTAAGATCAAACACAAACTAGAAAGAAACAAGCCAAGCGTGTCATATTAATGAGAATAACGACAGCAGTACTTACAATTGTAGATGCGAATGTGACAGCGTCGTCAAGTCCCCTTCATCTAACCCTTTCTTGAAAGATCCACGACCTTGATGATAGAAACTTCACTGATCACTCTCCTTTGGTTGACTGTGTGTTTCCAATGAGATCATAGGTTTCATGCTAGCAATTCTTCCCCCTTCTCACCATCATGGAGTCTGCTTATATAGGTTAAAAGAGGTTTAACCTCTTGAGGTATATTTAGGGTAGGTTGAGGAATTCCCTCCTTAGATCAAGGATATTCTGATTGAACCAAGAATTCGAATGAAACTGCCTTCCAAACTTGAAAGATCCTTCCCTTATTCTCCTCAATGGGCCAACCACTGCCCAGATTAGATAGCGCTCCCTCAAAATGGGCATCAGGGCACTATAGCGCTCCCTAGGAAGCTTGAGGGGAGTGTTAGTGCTCCAAGGATGGATAGCGCTCCTTCAAAGGGGCAGATGGGTGTTATAACGCTCAATAATACCTTATAGGGGAGCACCAGCACTCCTAAGGCTGATGCAGAGGAGCGCTCACCTTCAAAACCCTTGTTTAAGAGCTCCTTTCAGGTGGCAAGAGTTCCTTTACTTCAGTTAATCATTCTCCCTCCTCCAAATCAAGTGTCTGAGTTATTCTAGTTGTCTCCTTGGTGTCATCATCATGGTCTTGTGCTTTGTTTGACGTTTGCGACACTTGTGAATGACATGCGACACTTGCGACAGTTGAGAGGAACATGCGACACTTACGACACTTATCGAAGTGAGCAATATTGAGGTGTAACAGATTTCCCCCCAAAGTATGAAGTTAGAAGATGCGAACTAATAACTGAAATGCTTTATAGACTTTCAAGCAAGGGTATAGACTCGGAGAACCTGATGGAAGCTTCACACAAACATCCAACAAATATCATGACATATTTCAAAACCGAAGGCAGGCATACCTATGCTTGGGTGATGAAGACTTGCAAGATATGGCCGCCATAAAATACACTATGGATCCATAATTGTATCGATAAAAAGGTATAGCCACCGAGGATAAAATGTGGATCTATAGTTTGATGACCTGGACTGATCGTAGCCACGAAGAATACACAGTGGATCTATGAGGTGACAAGACATAGCCATGACCAATACAAAGTGGATCTATGTAACAGTGTATGCATCATTCGTCCAAGAGAAACTCCTTCGCAACCTGGACAAAGAATATATCAAAGTGATCACTCAACCCAGGGTCTTCTTACCGATCCCAATGTGGTACGATTCTAACCATGTGAATATATGTCTTGATGTCAAACATGGCAGAAACCACTTGATTACCGGTCAATGGTGTGAACCGTTAGCAAGTGCGAGGGAGATCACCATTAATGTCAATGATTCCCAAGGTACCCTAGTACATTCCAACGAATGTGAATGGATGAGTTGGATTCGAACATCCGTGGAATCATCCGATCACAGGTTAATGATGTAAACCTACTGCCGAACGTGAGGAGGCCCGCCATTGAGGCATACAGGTCCCAAAGCACTAACTGATTTCTAAGCCTAATTCCTGGAAAATGTGTTGAAGTCGACAGGAATAAGCTCGTCGAAGGAGGGCCTTGATGTATCCCCCATCAACGACACAAAATGAACATAGAGATGTAATTGGTGGATCAAAAGGACATGGACTGACACAGGTTTTGAGGCAAGATATTTGGGATGGATGACTCTAGAAGCGGATACTTCCCTTGAACACTGAGGCACAATAGCAAAACATGACATGGACCAAAACTTGATGATGCAGTGGATGTTGTGATTTACGTCAGGTGACCCAAAGGAGTGAAAGAATACTCAAAGGATTGGCTCAGTGCAGAGGTTCAGCGGGTTATAGTGCATGCATATGACAAAGTGTCGTGTTCAAGGGCGACTCTAAGAATTACTTGATAATGTTCTCAAGAGACTGTTTGGCTTGCTTCTTTCAATTTTTCCCCCATCCAAATAGACGAGTACCTCTTTTTGATTTAATGAGCTCGAGGAGGATAACACATGCTCGATATAACTCACATTCGGTAAGTTCCTCTTCCTTTGTTTAACGAACTGGAAGAAGTAAGGGTTCGATCCCATATGGGCCTGTCGATGTGTGCTTTAGTGAGTCCAAAGATAGAAAAATCGAAGGTTTTTTAGGATTATAGAGTTTGGAAAAACACTTAAAAGAGAACTCTCTCAGTTCCTTTTTCGTACAGTAGTCTAACGAGACCGAAAAAGAGATAAACTATCGCTCGAAAGAGGCCCTTTCGAACCTTTTAATGAGTGTGAAAGGAAGCAAGGTCACTCGACAATCTTTTCATATTTAGAGAGTCTGAAAAGATTTTAAAGATGAATCCAGGGGGGATTCCTTTTTCATGTATCCATACAGGTCAGAAAAAGAGATAAAAGTCTACCCGAATGCATTCTCATGTATTTTCGAGCACGAGAAAGAACAAAGACTAAGCTCGGTATGCCCCCAGCATGAAAGCTAGTGGCTTAACTCTAGAATGATCATCAAAGTCTGGAGACATGCCCTCCAAGCTTCAATTCATTCACCGACTTTGAGGTTGTCACCAATTTTTGTGCTAGATGGAGAAAAAGGATACAGGTGGATGAAATAAAGGTTCAAAAATGAGACCTAATGAAAGACTCGACTCGACATCTACGAGATCTGACTATTGATCAACTTTCATTCATCGGCCCTGACTGGGTTACCTCCCTAAGTGGTTCTTATATGCAGACAGTATCACCCCTGCCGCATGTCAATTATGTGGCGTTGTCTCCCATGACCTCAACTTCCGATGATTTGGATCTGGTAGTTGACATGGTGATCTTTTCGGTAGGGTTATTGGAGCCTAATATCCTTACCCCTGTCACGACCCTCAACATGTGTTCCTTCCCGAGTGATTATCTTCCATCCAACGAAGATCTCTTAGAAGCCATGACCGAGTTTTGTCCCTTGACATGGTATCCTTCCAGAGCGTTATCCTCTTGGAAGCCATAATCAAGACGCAACCACGAGCACATTTTCTCTTCCTTATGGCAAGCTCGTTAAAAAATGAAACAGAGGCTATGAGCATAGTTTTCTTCTCTGTAGCAAGCTCGTTAAAAAATGAAACAATCACCAGTGGAGTCGCTAGTTTCTGTTGTAGGAGAATCTCCCTGCGGACAGGTAGATTGCCTCAAACAGCTAGACCCTAACTCTAAGACAGAAAGTGCTTAACATGGACATTGACTTCCTTTCAAATTTAGACAAACTAATACATGAGAAGGAAGGAGAATAACAGTACCTCTTTATCGACGTTTTTCCCTGCACGCTCCGAGTTGAGCTCCAATCTCTTGCTCCTCGATGAGTCCTGTAGAAAAACAAAGTACAACCACTTCCTACTCTATTGATATTAGCTTGAAAACAAATCTATCTATCGATGATAAGTTCATGTAAGATCAGACACAAACTAGAAAGAAACAGGCCAAGCGTGTCATATTAATGAGAATAACGACAGCAGTACTTACAATCGTAGATGCGAATGCGACAGCTTCATCAAGTCCCCTTCGTCTAACCCTTTCTCAAAAGATCCACGACCTGGATGATAGCAGCTTCACTGATCACTCTCCTTTGGCTGACTGTGTGTTTCCTATGAGATCATAGGTTTCATGCTAGCAATTCTTCCCCCTTCTCACCATCATGGAGTCTGCTTATATAGGTTAAGAGAGGTTTAACCTTTTGAGGTATCTTTAGGGTAGGTTGAGGAATTCCCTCCTTAGATCAAGGATCTTCTGATTGGACCAAGAATTCGAATGCAACTACCTTCCAAACTTGAAAGATCCTTCCCTTATTCTCCTCAACGGGCCAACCACTACCCAGATTAGATAGCGCTCCCTCAAAATGGGCATCAGGGCGCTATAGCGCTCCCTAGGAAGCTTGAGGGGAGTGCCAATGCTCCAAGGATGGATAACACTCCTTCAGAGGGGCAGCTGGGCGTTATAACGCTCCCTAAGACCTTATAGGGGAGCACCAGTGCTCCTAAGGCTGATGTAGAGGAGCGCTCACCTTCAAAACCCTTGTTTAAGAGCTCCTTTCAGGTGGCAAGAGTTCCTTTACTTCAGTTAATCATTCTTCCTCCTCCAAATCAAGTGTCTGAGTTATTCTAGCTGTCTCCTTGGTGTCTTCATCATGGCCGTGTGCTTTGTTGGATGTTTGCAACACTTTCGAATGACATGCGACAGTTGAGAAGAACATGCGACACTTACGACATTTATCGAAGTGAGCAATATTGAGGTGTAACAGATGTGACCATGCTCGTGGCATTTACGACAATGAAATGGGATATGTTCATAGTCTAGGGTTTGTGACCATTCGTCATATTGATAATCTAGGGTGATGGCTCCAGGGAGAGGTTTGGAGATATTCAAATAAAGACAAATGCAGGCATAAGCAGTGTACCTTCATTGTCTTGTTGCCTCTGAGGCTTTTACGTAGATGCCAATGGTATTGCCGATTCCTGCAAGAATCTCTTCCATCCAAAATTCTTGTGGGAGCGAGTAGAGTCTCAACCAAACCGAGGCATGTGTGAAGTATTCCTTTTCGGGGTTGAATCTCTCCATCCAGAATCGGAGGAAGAGACCTGTCGAGTTGTAGAAGTACGATCGTCCTTCAAATATTATGTTTCTATCCTCCAGGTTGTGCAAGATGATAGTGAAGAAGCCTTTTGATCCAAGTTGGAGGTCATAGTGGACCTTGGGCTTCCACTAGTGTTGAATCCATTTGACTAGGTCCTTTTCTGAAGGCCACAGCCCCAAAAATTTCCCTATCAGAGTGAAGTCCCTCATGTATTATTTCTGATCTTCTATTCTTGAAGAATTTATGATATATTTCGGGGCGATCAGGGCTTACGGGATACATTTGCCTGGTTCCCAAGTGCGAGCAGTTCTTAAGTGATTGGATTCTGGGTCTATTTCCATTGGTTTCTCCTTCGGCATATCTTCCTCCCAAATGGATTTTTGCATACCAGTCGGAAGCTCGAAGGTCGGTCGTTTGAAATGTGAGGAGTTGTTCTCCTTGGCCGTGACGGAATTGTAGGAGGGGATCGAAGGCCCCCCTCCTCAGCCTCCATGGCCGCGGCGACAAGAGACAAGGCAACGCGCTTAGGGTTTGATGCTAAAACCCTAGACCAGAGCAAAAAACTTGATATGACTTTTTATTAATATGATAACATTAATAATAAATCCATATTAATATGAGTGAAAACCATAATTATAATTGATAATTGATTGTTATTAATACATTAATAATTAATATTAATTAATGTATTAATAACCATTAATGTGTAATGTATAAATACAATAATGTATTAGTATGATTATTTTACTATATTAATAAATTGATTATGAATTAATGTAGTAATGTGTTAATTATTAATATATTAATACAATTAAATATATAATGTATTAGTACAATTATTTTACTAGATATTAATAAATTGATTATGAATTAATGTAGTAATGTGTTAATTATTAATATATTAATACAATTAAACATATATTAGTACAATTATTTTACTATATTAATAAATTGATTAAATTATTTTACTAGTTATTAATAAATTGATTATGAATTAATGTATTAATAACTATTAATGTGTAATGTATAAATACCATAATGTATTAGTACGATTATTTTACTATATTAATAAATTGATTATGAATTAATGTAGTAATGTGTTAATTATTAATATATTAATATAATTAATTAATAAATTGATTATGAAATAATGTAGTAATGTGTTAATTATTAATATATTAATACAATTAAACATATAATGTATTAG
>JZKD02S1645416.1:62396-86712 GCA_000966675.3 Picea glauca
TGGTGGAGGACAATTTTACCTTTTCTCACCGACTTTCTCTCAAAGTGGACTCTCATAGTTCGACTCTTTACTTTGTCCTAGAAACTTTGGTACAACACAGAGTGCTCATTGGACAACTCTAGGATGAAGTAGACTTTCTTCGTAGACAGGGAGCGTCAATGCAAACAAAATTGGAAGAAAGGGTGTCATCCTCAGAGCCCTCTGTCCAGAATCAGGATGGACTAGAACACAACAAAGATGAGAATAATGTGAAAATGATGTTTCTAGATTTGAATGTGATTGTGGTGTCACCAGTAGTTGAAGAAGTCATCAAAATAAAAATGTAGTCTAGCATTTCAGGATTTTTGCAAAGATATGTACTGTGTAGGGTAAATGTTTATGAATTATGAATATTTTGGACTCAATAAATCTAGATAAGAATTATAGGACTAGCATCTTTATCAATGTAATAGACAGTAATATGCCGCTGGATTTTATCTACTACCAACACTTCCCTATCTACTCAATGACCTTGGTCGCGCCTTTTTATTAATAAAATTTTCTTCGGTTTGTGTAAAACAAATACTATCACAAGAGTGTCATTGTTAGTAATGATACAACATGAACAACAAATTATCCACTTTATCATTAGACCATAACCTCATGTTCAAGAGCTTTTCTTTCAAAATGTTGATGATCACATGTCTCATTTTCCTCTTTCCATTATAAGAGGTTGATTAAATGTTCTTTGCTAACATTAACATATAGATAAGCTACCCTAAATCATTGAAGGTATAAGATATTGATTAAATGTTCTTTAGGAACATAAAGAACATTGACACACAGATAAGCTACCCTAGATCATGGAATGTTGTGATTTAGATCATGGAAGGTTTTGATTTAGTACTAAAGAGGAGTAAAATGCATGTTGTGTGTATGTTACCCTAAGGAATTAATGGTGAATGCAAGTTGTATATATGAAAGATGGGAAGTCGTATATCTTTGAGAAACAAAACAAAACAAAACAAAACAAAATTAAGTATATTAATATTTGTGATCTAATTTAGGTTTTTAAAATAAAAAGTATTAATCTCCATTTAGTAGGTTGATGAATTTGTATAAATTTATTAATATCTATTAGTATAATAACATTAGGAAAAAAATACTGTTGATTGACAATTAAGTTATGATAAGTTTTCCAACTGTCTAGAAAATAGACAAAGTTTATTATTTCTTTTTTTAAGACAATCAATAACTAAATAAAATAATTTGAATTAGACTTGGAACTAAATTGATTGGCTAACAACATTAAAATATTATAGCAACATGTAAGTCACATTTATCAAAACCTCATAACCCAATCTAGATCAAAACATCCATATAAATAAGAATCAAGTGTCTACATTTTGAACCGGGTCACTTAGAACTAACATATTACCATTAAGATTTAGCTACCATTATACGTTTAATATTTAAACCTAATAAAGAGAATAGAAAACTTTCTCCCACCATTCATATACGTCTTATAAGACAAGAAAGAAGGAACACATATAACACTTACTAGGATGTTAAGTTTGTTGAGATTTGGGTACCTTGGAAAGTGGTCCCCTTATGGTTTCGGGCCTCTAACCACAAGAGGGAAATGTTTGTGCATTGTTCCTTGTAATTTATGTCTAATTTCACTTTGACTTAGGATATTTAAGTCAAAAGTGAAATTTGTCACTTTTAGCCTGAAGTGACTATTAATTCACTTTGTGGGTGAATTGGGAGACATAAAGTGAACTTAGGGAAATTAACCCAAAGTGGGTTTTGAGTTGGGATTATTTTGGATAAATCTCAACCATTGATTAGAGATGGCATGGCGTGATCTTAGCCATCCATACTTTAGGCTTCCTTATGGAGGTTCAAGAGGGGCATAAGGGGCAAGGAGAGGCTCATTCCTTTATTTGTTCACCAAGAGATTTGGGAGAGGAGAAAGAGGATGAGGATGGAGGCTATCAATGAGGGAATCTTGGGCACCTCCTTCTATGGAGGGCTCATGGAGGATTAGAACCTCATTTTTTTGTGGTGTGTGTTACATTTTTGAGGAGGATGCACTTGAGGAGGAGGTCACTTACTTAGCAAGCACTAGCTATACTTGGACAATTGCAAATCCGTCAGTTTTAGTAGAGAGGTAGAAAAAATTATATTCTTTGTGTGTAGAAAAAATTAGAGCCCAACAAGAGCTCATTTGACTTGCATGTTGGGCACTCTCATAGTTCCTAAAAAATCTACAAAGTTTAATAGTAACTCTTTGAAATACTTGTTCGGGACATTGGGAAAATCATTAAACTGAACTTTAGAACTGAACCGGAGGAAAGAACAAAATTATCTTAGAATAATACTAAATACATAACCAAAAGCATATTTTTACTTAAATCCATCTATGGAATTTCCCCTGAGATGCCTACACCTTTAAAATTGACAAAATGTTGAAAGGGGTGCACTTAAACAAAGAAAAGGGCGCAATCTAGAGAAATGTTATATGAGGATCAACATTATAGATTAATGTTTTTCAAATTTGGTCATAATAAGATTATGATGATGATTAACGTCTACTGATATTAATTGGCCTAGCGAATTTTAAGAAGGTAAGAGATTACCTCTATTTCTTTAAAATTGTATTTCTATGCTCAAAAAACATTGAGAGAAGTGCTCCAAAATCACCATAGTTTTGATGGATTAGGAGGGTAGGAAGGTTTGTATTGTGGCAAATATTTTTAAATTGGGTTCTAATTTGGGTATAAGAAGGGAAATTTGAGAGAAAGTGTTTTTCACCTTCAACCCTCTTAGTGTCACAAAGATGGTAAATTCTTTCAAGGGCCAAACCTATAAATCCATTTCCTATAAAAAGATTGGAAAAATTGTCATGAAAACATAGTGAACCATATTTTAATAGTTGCAAAAATCTAAACCATGTTATTGGTAAAAAAAAAAATCAAAACCCTTTTTAAATCCTAGAAAAACTTTAAACAATTATTTAGAACAATTAAGGATAAATCAGATCCTATGTTTGGCCAAGGATTCTACAAAATTCCCTTATTTTGCGGCAAATTGTACATATCCCAAACAGGCAAATCCTTCAAAACATGTGTCAAAGAGCATAAAACTGACACATTTCACAACCGCATTTCTAAGTTAGCTATCACTAAACATTCCTTTAATTCTAAGCATATCATTTTCTTTGACGGAACCAAATGTCTTGCCTCGACACCCTATCATTCCTCTCACATCATCAGGAAGCGCTAGAAATCGAAAAACATCCCAATAATTTTAATCAAAATGACTCTTACAAGCTTATCCAATCTTCAAAGCGTACTATTCATTGTCTAAATCTTTAAACCATTTCTTTCTTTCTTTCCTAGTTTTGTTTTTCTTATCTTCTTTTACCATGCTCTTTATTTTTCTCCAATTTAACTTGGACTTTCATTTAATTTTAATTTTATATTATGTAAAAAATAAAAATTTATTTATATTAAATTTCTTTTAACTATTCATTCATATTTATATTCTTACTTACCTTTAATATAAGGATTTTGTTTATTGGAAAATGTCCTTTTATTGTTTTAATTTTTTTCCTCATTAGTTTTATTATTTTAATCATTTTTCTTAATTAACTTTTATAATGATTATCTTTTAATTTTTATCCTATAAATCTATTCCAACATTTTTGTAATTATTTTATTATTCTTTTTCTTTACTATTTGAAGTTTTTTTTTTCCTTATAATTGTCTACTCAAAACTTACTTTAAACGTAACATTTTCCTTGATAAATAAATAGATTTCCAAAAAGTACATTTTCCTGTTAACTTCAAAACAATATCAACAATTATGCATATTCCATACAGAGCTAGAACACTATAAAATTCTACTCATGAAAGGTAATAACTTACATATGACAACATAA
The DNA here is from genome assembly GCA_000966675.3 of Picea glauca. Classification (NCBI taxonomy): domain Eukaryota; kingdom Viridiplantae; phylum Streptophyta; class Pinopsida; order Pinales; family Pinaceae; genus Picea; species Picea glauca. The sequence goes on from JZKD02S1645416.1 coordinate 66,322, forward strand.
ACCAAAACATGTATAGGTTTTTATCGTCTTTGGCTACTTTTACTCTAGCATTTTGATAACATTTACTTCATTAATGAAAGAAAATATATTATCTTCCAATTTTGCATCATGTCCATTCGTTGCGCTTTACTAGATTATGCATTTAATTACTTGCAGCATATATCCGATGGTTATTTATTCTTGCATGTATGTGACTTATTGAGTTATAGAACTAGGATAAAAGATACTAATCTAATATATTTTATTTAATTTTATTTAATGTTTTAATGTTTTTTTTTTCAAATTTTAATGTTTTTCAAAAAACTATAATAATAATAATTTATTTTTAAGGTTACAGTCAAGTCATTTACTAAATTGGAAATTTTTTATGAGATTCTCTTGTTTATGAGACAAGGGATCTCTTTTGTGCAGTGATTTGACTGTTGAAGTCTACAGAAGTATACATACCCTACCCCCCTCTGAATTTGAACATGTGATCTTCAAGGAGAAAACACATATTCTTAACATTTAAATTTGTTATGTAAACATATAATTCATTATATAAGGCATCATTTATAACAATGCCCTATATTTCTCTTATATGACACTCTATCAAACTTGTCCCAAATTATTATGAGTTTTGATAGTAGGCAGTTAATGACCTATTAAATTAGGAATAATTGGGAGAAGCCTTGTGTTCACTTTTGTTTCTCGATGCTTTTTTGCTATGATGTTCAATCACCTCTTATGGATCTTGACTTAACATGTTATATTTAGTTTCTGTAAACTAAGATTTCTCTAACACTCTTTTTCACTATATGGTGTAATCATCTATGATGTATTTTTTTTTTCTCCTCAAAAATTTAATTAAAAATATATATATTTAAAAAAATATTCATAGTACAAAATTGGCCTAATTTATCTTTCATATATGAGAACTTTATTTGTATAAGAACAAATGCCATATCTATAAAACAACATAAAGCATATGATTGAGGATAGAGAAGTGTCACTTTAGCATCTACTAATTTGTATGTTTGTCTGTGTTGTTACATCAAGCAAACAATTGTAGAATCTCAAACTTTTAGAGCCATACCATTCCCCAAGACTAGTAAAGGGATATGGCATCTTCCCTTTGGGAAATAATTGGACAGATCTTGCCAAGTAGAGTAGGGGACATAATAAAATGGTTTTCGAAACAAGTTTCAATGTGTTTTCATCTTCCAATTTTATGGTTCGATTTTATGGTTCGATGTATAAAAAATTGGATAAATGTTAGTTGACAAGGAGTTGCACTCATAATTGTTTTATATATTGGTATTTTGTAACCATTTGGTTTTTTAAGCCTCAATAGACATCGTTTCATTGTCATCTATAAATTTTCAAAGCAAAATTAACTTAATCTTTCTAATAAACATTTTGATTAAAATGTAAGGATAAATTTCATTTAATTTTGATATAAAAAACCCTTACATTAGACAAAATAGTTGCATAAAAAGACCTAATAGAGTTTGTAACCCATTATGAGGCTTAAAAACTGATAACATAATAGTGTAAAGGTTTTCTAGTCCCAAGTATCTAGTTAAGCCCATAAGCCCTTAGTTAAATAAATAAAATTATTTAACACTTGTTATCCCTATATATATCCTACCAAACCAAAATTAAATACATGTATCCATTTAGAGCACATAGCTCATCAAAGAATAAGTATACCCTCCTTAGAGTCAATAAGTCAATGATGATAGCCTTATACGAGTTGGGATAGATGTAAAGAGGGAGAACTTAAAAAAAAATTCATGTTAGATTTTTACCTTGTTTGCTCGATAATTGGTTATCCTTCCTTGTAGCAGAGCAATGACAATATATCCATACCTATGCACAAGAGATCCATACCTCAAGATGTGTGCATTATAATGACGTTAGATGGACCTAGGTACATCACTAGTTTGTTTTGGGAGGAGCATTGTTGTTATGTAGATATGTTGGTAGAGGACACATGCATGCCTACAACATACATGCATCACCATTAGTCAGCTCCATGTTTTGGAATTAGTCAAGGAATAATTATCTAAAAGTAATATGGAATTAGTCATGCATGCCTACAACATACATGCATCACCATTAATCAGTTCCATGTTTTGGAATTAATCAAAGAATATGGAATTAGTCAAGGAATAATTATCTAAAAGTAATATGGAATTAGTCAAGGAATAATTATCTAGAAGTAAAAGAATTAGTGCATAATGAGGCTTACTTCTACTAAGGGAACAAATTCCAAGGAGTTCATGGATTGGATTGTATTCAATCCAAAGGCTCAATCCATGCATTTTCTCCCATTGAGAACACTATTCTTGGTAATGGTATCCATGCATATGCATGAGGGCACACTCACCAAGGAAAATAAATTGTATTCAATTCAAAGGTTCAATTCATGTATTCACACTCACCAAAAAAAAAATTAGATTGTATTCAAATTCAAAGGCTCAATCCATGCATTTTTAACAATATTCTTGGTAGTGTTATCCATGCATGATGGCACACTCACCAAGGAAAATAGGGTTAGTATGCATTATATATGCCTTTTGGCTCTTTCTCTATAAAAGAGAACTAGGGCGCATCAGCAATAGCAATGCACTTTTCTTCTTTTAATAAATAGAACGCGGATGTAGTATCGATATTTTTCGTATTGTGTGTTTGTTGTTCATATTTCAACCAATATCCATTTGTAGATTAATGTATTCATAGGTTGTAATTTTAATAGGATTTTTCGTGATTTTTACCTACCTATAGTTTAGGTTAATTTTCTAAGGGATGAATCTTTTTGCCATCGTCTAAAAATAAAAATGGTATGAGAGCACATTCAGGAAATCTTCCAAAATAAAAATGGTATGAGAGCACATTCAGGAAATCTTCCAAGACTCCGTGCATGGAGAAATCACTTTACGATAGGAGATTGTTTTTAGAGGGTTTTAGTGGTAATTCCTTCTTGTATATTTCCGTCAAAGAACTTCTAGCCCAACTTATCAAATTTTACTTTCGTTTTCTTTTGCCTCGGATCCCATATGTTTCCTTGTTTTGAGACTTGTATCCATTAATAAAATTCTTTTTTCCGTTAACTATGTTCTATCCTGGTGTAATTGATCTTCTGTGTATGTTGTAGCGTTTCTGCGTAGGCATCCCTTATCAGTTCTCACAAGAATCCTGGTTGTCCCTGAAGATTTAGCCACGATATATATATATATATATATATATTCTATGGCCTTGGATTGTTACATGGTCGTGAGCCACTTGCCCTGGTAATGAGACTAGAATCACTGGGAGCACTCATTAGAATTGGGTGTACATATGATTATCATGATTATTGATACATGAGATATGAATGATTGACTAAGAAATCACTAGAAATATCTCTCACTAGTATAGCTAGGTTAGCCACACTTCATCATATTGAGGATATCTTACTACTTCTGATCTGGACTTGTTAATCACTAAATATTACCTTGATGAGGGGTTCAACGAATGAGTGAAAATGAGTTTGATGAATTATGAAAACCTTTTAGCTCTCAATGTTTGCTTAATCCTTTGAAAATAAGCTATGAATTCCATATGTGACTAGGGGTGAATGCCAAAATCCAATAATCCTTTAGGTACCCAATTCTACCCTCTTTTCTTCCTTCAAGAGAGAGATTACAGATTTAGTCCATTTTTATGATGTTGGAATGGTTGTTCTTGTGTGAGCAATAAAACCATGATAGAGTGAGTTGATATCCTTCATTTGTTTGTGTTGTGGTTGTGAAGCCTCGATCTTGCTAGAATAGTGCATAGCATGTATGTTTTAAACCTTGAACATAAAGTAGTAAGTCGTAAATCCTATGGTAGGATTGTAAATCCTTGATTTTTTCATAAGCATAGGGGAGGAATGTAATTCCTAGGAAGAGAACTTGTTATTAGATCTTTTGGGAATTGGGTGTTCATGAGTGGTGCCAGATCAATATGGGATTGTGTCTTTCCTAGGTGGTTCCTTACCTTGCTAATGTGTAAAGCTAGGGCTCAATGCCTAGTGGGTGTGAATGAGAACCAATGACTAAGGATAAGAGGTACACAAAAAAATCGTTGAATCAAAAGCCATGTTTCATCCTCAAACTTTGGGCTCATCTTGCCAAATAACTTAAATGATTGTACTTTGATTGATTGCTTGGTTATTTTCCCCTATACTTTTAAAGTTAAAAGAGAAAAATTGTAACATGAGCTCCCCTTTCCTTCTTGATAGCAACGCAGGGTGTTCCAACATGTTAATCAATTATATCATCCTAAAATAGGAGTAAGAGTCTATTTCCAAAAACATGAGAGTTTTAGAAATCAAATTTTCAAAAATTCAAGAAACACCAGAGCCAATCCCTCTAAATGGGACAAAATTCTTTATATTTGTTCAAAGAGATCCTCAACAAAATATGGAACATGGAGGATGAGGAAAGTAAATGAATTGTGTGGATAACCACAATATGGGATCATGAGGTCTCTTACTAGGTAAGAGGCTTCAATTAGATGGTGGTTTATCAAGATTCAAGGGCTACGTTTGAAAGCTATACTTGCTAAATCTAGTTTAGAGGTTCACTTTCTCTGCATTATGGGATAGAAAATTCAACACATTTGTTGGAACTACAAAGGTGCTAGATCCTATTGGGATCTAGTTTGGATCTCTTGAAATCATATCCTATATAGACATTTTTTGTGGAAGGTCGTCTAGTTAGAGGATTTTGATGTGGTTGCTCCTCCTCACTTCCAAGGAGTTTGGCATTGCATTAGATTACCTTTTTCATACCCCATTTGAAACTAATGTATTGTTGTTTTAAACAATTTACAGTTTTCTATAGAATAGTTTCATGGGATGACATTTTTTCAACTTTAGGCCCAACTCATAGCGAAGGGCACTCTCATTAGGAAGGATTCTATATTTTTTTATCCTCAAACTCAATTTCTCTTAATGACTTTTTTTCCACCCTTTGGATAGAAATGAGTTGATTTGTACTTCAAACTTTATTATCAATAGAGTTTCACTTTTCCAACTACAAAAAAAAACAAAAAATGAAGAAATGATGCATGTTACATCTCATAGTGTATCACGTTTCACATTGTGATTTTCATCACATTAGATGGGGATTGCAAATGGTACCCATAGAGATTTTGGATGGATTTGGGGTTTCACACCTTCATGAAGCCTTTTTCTCTTCTTGACATTGGATTATTTGATGGAGACCTTTTGTTGTTTTCGTAGAGTATATTTGCTTCTCTATGGTGGATGATTATCTAACGGTTTGGTGCTACTTTTGATCCTTTACTTGACATATGTTTCATGAATTATTTCTACTTCATTTACCATATTAATCTTGGAGCATCCTACTGACTATGCATCATGGTGTTATCAGTTTGTCACTAGGGGGATGGGTGTTCTACATGGTCCCCTTTTGTTCAGTGTATGGTGGGGAAATACTAGATGTATCACTAGGAGTTAACACTTTTCTTATGTTTCTTTACTATTGTGTTGGATGTGGTGTGTTGATACACTTTTCCTTGGTGGGGAAAATTCCTAGGTGATATAATATTGTAATATTGTTAGACATCACCTAGAGGGGATATTCATTTGATGATGTTAGCACCCTTGTTGATGTATATTGTTTCATATGGGGGGATGATGTTAGTACCCTTGTTTATGTATATTATTTAATATAAGGATGGGGGGGGCTACTACATGGTGATATAGCCTTTCTGAGGCTTTATGATGTATTAGTTCCTTGGGGTGGTGCACCCTAGGTTCATGCCTAGGTTGAGATTAATGTTTCATTCTTACCTTGGTACCATGCGGGTGGTATACTACAAAGAAAGAATTCTTTTTACATGGGACAACACTTTGACAGAGTGCACCGCTTCATTGGAATGCATGTTGAGGCAAAACACATATTTTATAGTTATTTTTCTTGAGTGGAGGGTCCATCCCCTTGGTCTTGGAATTCATTAGGATGACTAGGTATGTGATATGGTTGTTTACTTCTTCTCTTTCCCACTTGCACAAGTTTTGAGAAATTGTAACTACTTACATGTATTTTATTATTATTGAGGAATTGACATCGCCAACTTTGACAAGGATGAGGTGGTTACACATTGGATAAAGAGCCCAAGAGAGGAAGAGTTCAAGCACTCCACTTTACTATCACTCTTACACACTTATCTATGCATTGGTTGGAGTGACCCACCTTGAGATTCACACATGTGGAGGATTTATTCTTCCCGATGAGTTTGTTGCACATAAGTTCATTCACTTTGTGTACCCCACTTGCTATTTTGAGAAATTGGTTGTGGAGTTCTCTCTTAAGGGGAGGATTTTATTATATTTTGTATTCATGCATCTTGGAGCACTTGGATACTTCTTCTATATGGAACATGCAACACACTCTTCTATGTCATGGAATATTTTAATGTATTCTTGATCATGCATCTTGAGAGGAGCATTTGATGTGGACCTCTTATTTTCTTGACATTGTCAAAGTCTATCTTGGAAGAGTCTACTCTCTCTCATGGAGCATTATCTTTCACATTATTTCATATTCTTATATGGATACATCTCTATTAGAGAGAATAAAGGCCACATGAACATATTCAACAAGTCAACTTTGATGAGCATAAGACCTAGCTACTCAACCATTTGATTATCGTTGGCTTTGTCATGGAGTTAGTTAGAAAATATTGTATTTTATTGTAAGAGATATGAAACTCCCTCTATATAAAGGAGTTTTCTCTCCATTCATTGGTGAGAAGGAGTGAAGTGATATGGCTAGCAATTGAGAAGGAAGGAGATAGAAAATAGGAGCTTGGAATTGAAGGTTGATAGGATTTCTTGTACATCATCCTTTAAGAATTAATGAAGAAGTGAGGTATTGTAGACCTTATTGTAAGGTTTAAGTTTTATTCTCTTCAATTGTTGTGAATTTGTTGTAGAAACCTCTTGTTTCCATGATGTTGGATTCTTATCTGAACGGATTCTCTCTATTACCTACGTCGTAGACCCGGGTTTCATATCTATAAGGGTACCAACAAAGCCTAAAACTATCGGCCCTTCTGGTAAACCAGAAGGCAACGCAACACACAGAATGCACTGCACAGTCTCACCCGAGATTGATTTAAATGGGTGGCTCTAATACTCAAGTGTTTATAGCCTAGGATTGAGTATGAGATAGAGGATTTGCATTCTAAGCCATTAATTGCGATTTATATTATGACCTACTGTTATTTTGTTTGCTACTTTAACTTTGTGGTCTCTATTCTTGATAACTCAACAACAATTACTCAGCAATATAATAGCTCATTCATTCATTCATTGCACACAACATCTAACTAATAAAGGTATGAAAAAGGTATGCATGCATTCATCACATTACACAGGTATTATCATGGTTCACCCCCTCCTAGGCTACGTCCACAAAGATTTGCCTCTTGGCTTTCTTATTATGGCAATTTTGTAATTCTCGCGCCTTGCGCTTACAATTCTTCTCAGATGGGTAGGATCTTTGTGAGGCAAACTAGATCACACCAAGCTCCACAGCCTGTGATATAATCCTCGAGATCTACCTTTATTCTTCCACTCAACTCAATTGCTTACAAAAACATCTCTCTCATTAAAACATTACATGAAGATAGTTGGCCTCCACATAGGTAGTGAACTGAACTTTCCCGAATTCTCCACCAAACTCCTCTATGATACCTGCGTATCTATATTTATATCTATTGGGCTTTTCATCCATCTACACAAAAATCTTACAAAAACCCTAACAACTACTATCGTTAGGTATTCCTTCTCTGCATGCATGTGTTTTCTTCCTTCCAGCTATCACCTCCTTCTTGCATGCATGTGTGCTGTGCTTCTTTCCAGTTGTTGCTTTCCTCTTGCACGCTTTCTTTCCCACAATTGCTCTTCCAACTGTCATTCTTCTTTGTGCATGCTTTCTTCCCCACTTCGACCTGCTGCCAATAGGCCCCCAACACTGACATGTGACACATCCCGAGTCACCTAATCTTTCTGAGCTTCCTCGATCTCTTCAGTGATCATCTGGAATTTTTCCTTTAGCTCTGCTGCTTTTGTTAGTGCCTATGTGGTATTTTCCTTAATGGTCTCCACTACCTAAATGGCCACTTCGTCGCTCAGTATTACTGCACATTCTACCTGATTCTGTGCCATATGTGTTCTATCTGCTTCTTCCTGTGTGAGTACTTTTTCTACCCGTTCCTGTAAAGGTTCTTTTTGAGCATGCCACTCTTGTTTCTGTGTTTGTACAGTGATATGTTCAACCAGCATCTTCTTCAACTCTTGCATCCCCTTGACGCATTCTGGGATTGGTATAGTATTTTTCCTTTGTTTGAGTTATTGGTTCACTACATTGATCCTCTCCTCTTCCTTGTCCCAATGTTTAACCTGTGGGTCCTCCGCCAGTCTTGTCCAAAGTTGCACTGCTTTGTCGAGCAAGTCAACTAACATGCTAACCTAATTCTCCATCTCCTGTATTTGGGTGGTTGTTGCTTGCCTCATCTAGTCCTTTACTATTGGTGGATTTTTTGGTGTTAGTTGTTCTTGGAGTTCCTCGATCTCCTTTTGGTATCGAGCAATTGCTTGTGCAATCTAGTCGATCTTTTCTGTGGCTGGGAGTTCGTTTTCTTCTGTCATGTTTGGAAGTTTCCCAAAAATTTATCCCACTCTACGTTCCATTTCATTCCTTCATTTCGTCTCCTCCCGAGTTTTGGATTTGGCATGCTCATACTCTTTATCCAACGCTTCGCGCTGCTTTGTCACTTTCTACATGTCGAATAAGTTTTTATGTGCCCGAGATCGCATCTCGTGGTCGATGCTAACCTACAATTTGTATAATTCCCTTGATGGCATCCGTGTCAAGATCAATTGGATGTGGTCCAAATCATTCAGTGGTGTCTGTCCCACGATTTCATCCATTCATAGCATGCTCGGTTTTATGTGGACCGTTGTGTTTGCGTGTGGCATGGGGAGGGTTGGCTCTCTTTCTTCAACCTCCACTCTTTCGTTGGTTTGTGTTGTCGATAAATCTATGCCTCTGCTGCTACTTGCTCTCTGGGCCTCTCTGAGTGTCCTGAGGAGCTTTCCTATTTCTGCCAGTTGTTCTTGCAGATTATCCCTGTGATGTGTTGTGTGGTCAAAGTCTTCTTCTAGACAATCCTGGACCATTCTAGCGATCATTTCTCCGTCAACCTCTATGATCGTATAGTCCGATGATGTTCATTGTGCCTTTGATTTCTTGCACACGCCTGTGGCCTATACAGTCGGTCTCTTATTTCCCCCTTGCTCATGTGTGATGGGATTTGGGGTTGTGTTTTTCACTCCCTTAACTTGTTTTGGTTGTTCGTTGATCTCTTTCTGCCCCTTCTAGGTTCATGTCTACCTCGACCCTTCGTTTGGGTGAGTCAGTTTTTTTTGGCCCGTCCTTGGTTTCCCGGGCACTGGTTTTTGCGGAGGTTGTGTTTCCGCCTACGTTACTTCTCCTTCTGCGGGTCCTTTTGGTACTTCCTGAGGAATGGATGGGATCCTCCATTCATCATCCCATTCACTAATTACCATGTCTATATCACCTTCTGTGATGCAGTAGCGCATCAATAGCCACTGTTTATCTGGGTCCTACCTTGGTTGTATCCACATGGCTTGACGTGTGGCCCAGATGTTAGCGATGTCCCTATATCGCGCGACATCTTCATATCGCACGACATCTTCTAGTGTTATTCTCCATGATCGGTTAATAGCTTCCTGCATGTCTTGTAGGCATGCTTCAAAGATGATTCCATTTTCCCTCTTTTGTCTAGTCTGTGACCCATATCTCAGTACTAGATATCTTGCTCCCATTGGTTGTGGTCTAGTAGAAAAAACTACATATTATGGTTCCCACCATCCCATGAAGGCTATGAGGGTGAGCAGCCATGAGTAATGGAATTCTGTACCAAGTTCCTGCGCATCCCTACAGTCGACTTGGAATAATTTTAATAGATAAGGCATTCATCTCACGAAGGTGCCTTCTACACACTGAGCTGCAACTGCAATGACTCATGTCGGTGCTTCGTCTTTGCGGCATTTCCTTAGCAACTTACAGGATAATATCTTTGTGCCCAATTGTGTTGTTGCATTGTTAATCCGTTTGATTATAATGCCTCTTGTCCCCCTCACGGTGTCGTATTTCTTTTTCATTTCCTCTACTAGCGCTTTCTCCTTGGATTTATCTTCAAGAATCAGCGCAGGACCCATACCCCGGCTGGGTAGTCCTATTATCTATGCAATAAGATCAATTGTTATGGGGATAGGTCTATCCATCCAGATATCCCCTCCATGTGTAACTACTAACAGTTTCTTAACGCATGTTGTCACATATTGGCCTCTGCCAAAGTGTGGGAGTTTCAACAATCCCAAAATGCTTGTTTGGTCCAGTCCAACTGCCCACTGATGCAGCTAGCTACTTGTTTCCCAAAGCTGGTTGACCAGTATGTTCTTCATAAAAACCCTTGGCACCAGTTCTAGGTACTTGGTGTCGTCTGAGACGTCGTGGTCAGAATATTTGAGCTTCCCAACGTGACCCGGTAGCTACGGCTCTACCTGTACTCCCTTTGGTATGCGTGGTAGCACGATTTTTGTTGTTGGTTTCTTGCGAAGTGAGCTCGGTATCAGAATTATGTCTTTCAGTTGTGGTGGTTGGTACAAAGTTTTAGCAATTACTAGTTGTTGCTCTATAATCCATTCTAGCCAAGCCGAGTTGGTTCCCATGGTTTCTTTTGTTGGTTGACCTAGGCTAGGTACCTACACTTCATCTAGTTTCCCTTCTCATAGTGGATTTTGTGTTATGCCGTTAGCTTTCGCGGTTGGTTCAGTGCTTTCTGGTTGTACTTCTTGTTGGGGTTCCATTTCCTCGTTCTGAGTTTCCTGCGCCTCTGCTTGCGTGTCCTCTTCCATGGCCTTTTTTTTTGGCTGTTGAATCTCCTCCACTATCGGTGTAGGGTTCACCGGTAGTATCTCTGGGGATGGGATCTCATTGATATCAACGATCTCTGGTTGTTGTTTCTCATTTTCTTCCAGTGGTCCTCGTGACCTATTTTGAACTCTGGTTGGTCTAGCGGTCTGACCTAGTTCGACAGACTTTGGTGGTGCCATAGTAGTGAGTGTGGAATGTTTGCTAACTCTAGAGGATTGTGGTCTCGCTCTGTTCGTTTGAGCTGATGTTTCTCTCTCTTTTCTCTTTTCACGAATAGACTAATTGCTTATGTGCTCGCATGTTGTATGAGCTTGTCATGAATCTTATCACGGACGCTTCCTCCATGGTGCGATTAATGCACCATAATTGTGGGTTCAATGCATCTGCGGCAGTTTCATACTTGCCATTACGCCTCTCTTTCTGTTTCTAGTTGGCGTGTTTAATGTGAAATTCCACCAGTCCTTGTCATGCTTTAATTCCGCTTTGTACTATCCTGTCATCCTTCTTTTGCTGAATTTTCGTTTCCCACTCGTTTGTCTTAGTCATGTAACTATTGCTCTTGCCTTAAATGCATGCGTGTTTCGAACGTCCTGTAGCTTTTTCATGGCTTTGTGGTTTTCTTTTTTTGTTTTTTTATTTTTACTATGCGGTGGGTGGTCGATTGTCCTTGTATAGCTTCAGTAGGCTCCCATTGATCATTCCTCTGAGGTTTGCGCCTGCTAAATCTATTAACTGCACATCTCCCCCGTCTGTTACATATTTGACCTCATATAGTCCTAACCAATGCATCCTCATCTTTCTTGGGTGTTGAAACGACTTGTTGTCATAGAGAAATACTAGATCTCCTTCAGTAAAAGTCTTCTTCTTAATGTGTCGATCGTGCCATGCTTTGTCTCTAGCCTTCTGCACTTGTTGATGGAATCCTTCCAGGATTCGGTCTTCCTCCATTATTAGCAGCATATTCAGTCTTTCCTGTATTGCTCTGCGTTCTGTCATTTGTGTGATAGCGGCTACGCATAAGCTCGGTATTAAAAATTCTAATGGAACTATCGCTTCTTGGTTGTAAAGGAGTTTGAAAGGTGTCTACCCTATCAACTTTTTGCATGTCGTCCTATACACCCATAATACTATTGGTACTTTGAGGTCCCAATTGTCTTTGTTGATGTTACAGATCTTTGTCAGTGCGTTCTCTAGAATTTTGTTGAAGGCTTCTACTATGCCATTTGCCTGTCGGTGATACGGTGTGCTTCTCTGGTGGTGAACTTAAAATTCCTCAAGCATCGCATAGATGGTGCTATTTATGAAATGTGTTCCTTGGTCTCTCATCAAAACTCTTGGGCATCCCAACCTACTAATTACTTGTTCGAATAAGAAGTGTCCAGTGGTCTTTGCACTGTAGTCTTTTATTGGTGTAGTTTCTGCCCATCTTGTTAGGTATTTCATCATGGTGATGATGTATCTTGCCCCTATTCTCTTGGCTGGTGGCTTAATCAGTCCCACAAAGTCTATTGCCCATTTATCAAATGCCTGTAATATCACTTGTGTTTGTAGCGGCATCTCCTCCCTACTGTAGGGTTTGCCTACCCTTTGACATACATTGCATCTCTGAAATTACTCTTTCGAGTCTCTATGAATGGTTGGACACCATAATCCTTCATGGAGTACCTTCTGCGTAGTTGATTTTCCTACGTAGTGTCCTCCTGCTAATCCCTTGTGGGCTTCTACTAAAATTCTTGATCGTTCGTGCTCCAACATGTATCTTCGTAAAATGTTATCTACGCCCATTTTGTATAGATTTGATGTGATCAGTTAATAGTTGGTTATGTGAACTATCAGGTTCTTCTTCTGCACGGTGGTATAATCTTGCGGTGCAGTACCTGTTCTCAAGTACTGTATGATCTCTGCGAAGTAGTCATTAGAAATATGTATGGAAAATAGTTGTGCATCCGGAAAGTTGTCTTCTAAGTTCGTGGGTTCTTCTCCATTTGTGACCCATGATAAGTGGTCAGGTCCTGTATTTAGTTTTCCTGGTTTAATGATTACTTCAAAGTCAAATTCTTGAAATAACAATAACCACCAACAAATTCTCCCCCCCAACACTGGCTTGTTGACTAGTTATTTGAGGGATGACTGATCTATAAACATCTTAAAATGATTCCCCAACAGGTAATGTATGAGCTTCTGAAGTGCGTAAACCATAGCTAGGCCTTCTCTCTCCGTTGTGTTATAGTTTTGTTCTGAATCAGATAGTTTTTTGCTTGCGAATTCTATTGGGTGATCCAATTCTCATGTTCCTGCTTGCGCCAAGATAGCTCCAAGTGATATCGTTGATGCATCTACATGCACATGGAATGTCTTTCCCTAGTCCAGAAATACTAATTTTGGTGCAGTGACCATCTTCTCCTTCAGGGTATCCAGACCATGTTGACACTCGTCGTTCCATTGGTACTTTGAATCCTTCCTTAGCAGTTTTTCCATTGGTGTTTTGATCTGCGCGTATCCTTTGATGAATTTTCGATAGTATCTTGTGTGTCCTAACGTTGCTCATAGATGACGGGTTGTTTTTGGCGCTGGTAAATTAATGATGACTACGATCTTTGTCGGATCGACCAATAGCCCTTGTTTTCATACTATATGGCCCAATAGTATCCTAAACGGTGTTCCAAATATACATTTCTTTATGTTTAGTGATATCTAACACTATTTGCATCATTCTAGCATCAAGCATAAAACCTCCACATGGTTTTTCAATAGACTATAGACTGTTCAGACGTCTAGGTATACTTCAAGAAACTAATGGATTAATTATTTAAATGCTACCATAACCACTCTGGAGAATATTGTTGGTGCACTCTTCATTCCAAAGGGCATGACTATATATTGGTAAGATCCCCATTCCATCGTGAATGTGGTCTTGTATATGTCTTCATGTGCTATCTTAATCTGATGGTAGCCTGCGAATCCATCAGTGAATGAGTAAGCTTCGTGTCCCCCAACATTCTCTAACACTTCATCCGTGAACGGTGTAGGGAATGGGTCGTGTAGGCATGCATCATTCAATTTTCTCAAGTCAACGCATATTCTAATCCCTATGCTTTGTTTATTGTCCTGCACGACCATAGGGCCTATATATTCTGATTCCTCGATTGGTTCGATTATTCTGGCTTCAAGCATCCAGTCGATTTACTCTTTAACTTTATGTTTATATATGGGATTCAGTCTATATCGTCGTTGTCTAATAGGTCTCGCTTCGGGTCTAAGAGGTATCTTCATCTCTCCCAGTTCTCTTGCTATACCCTTCATCTCTGTAAATTTTGTAGGAAATAAGTTGATGTACTCGCGCAACAACTCTATAATGCTTTCTACTGTTGGCTCGTCCTAGTAGTCTCCAATTCTAGCCATTTTGGGATGTTCAATTGTTCTGATGTTAAATTTATTTAGCTTGATTGGCATGGAAATAACTTAAGATTCTATGGGTGGTCCCTTCACATTTCTTCCGCCTTCTACTTCTTCAATCTAAATGTCACCCAGGTCATCTTCATCTGATATTTCCTCCTGTACCTGGTAACATGACAGTAGTTCCTTGATTGTCTTCTTATTTCATTGCTGCTCTTTGGTAATAAGTTCTATTTTTGGTTCTTCAATAAATATGACTCCTCTGATCCATTTCAAGGCTTCATCTATGTTTGGGTTCTCGTGCTCAAACAAGAAAGTGATGGTAAAGTTATGTTGCAATGTCGTCCATTTTGTAGTTCCTTTACGCAGTTCCTGATCTATATACCAATTCGCTAGTATGCCTTCTAATGTGTGAATGAAGTGGGGAGGCCATTCCTTTGGAGGGGTCATCTTCCACAATGTTTCGCATTCCTCCAAGTGTTTCGCTGGTGTCCCTAGTCCTTCATATCTCCATTGTTTGTTGTTTTCTCTATTCTGCGCCAAATCTTATGCGCAGTAACCTCTTACATTGGTACCATTTTGTGATAGTCTCCTTGTGTGCGCCCCACCATCTCGCGGGTGTGGCCTTGAGTGCTAGATCCAGTGCGAGTATCCTCTGGTTCTTTAGTACTTCATCTTCATATTGTGTTAAGAATGTTTTCAAATCATTTAGTCCGTGGAAATTGGGTGGTTCTGCGATTTCTATGCCTATCCATTATACTGCATGGTCTATTCTTACACATCTTCTCATGGATACTTCATGTAGTCTTTGCTGCCCGTTTTCTAGCCCAGTATCTGAATCTGTTGCACATGAAGTAATATTGCGCCAACTGAGTACCACGTCTGTAGTTGGGTTTACATAATCCTCTTCGCGTGCAGTTGTTCTATACAAATGGTTGATTTCCTCTAAGGCTAGGAAAGTGGGTTCTACGAACCTCTCTCTTTCTGATGGATCTAGTGGTGCTATGACCCTGTAATCTTCGAATTCAAATGTCATTTTCCTAGTCTTCAAATTAATTATGGTCTGGTTGTCGAACGCCCAGTCTAGACCGAATAGTGTCGGGTACGGTGTTGTGCCATCTACTATTTCGATGACTTCAAAATCTGCTTTAGTGCACACACCATCAAGATCTATTGTTACTCCTTTCAGTCTCCCGATTGGTAGGACCCTATGTTGGCTTTCTATTTTTAGTTGGACATTTGAATATCCCAATGCTGGCTCTCCCATGCATTGCCAGGTTTTCTTGGGGATCACATTCACTTTGGATCCTAGGTCCAGTATGATACCTCCCATATTGAAATCCCCAATGTTAGCATTCAATCTAAATTCCCCACTTGTTTTTCTTCGTGTGTGTAGATGATTGACAATTTTCGGTTCTAGCTTTTGTTCTGTCTCGCTGCTACATTTCTCTAGGATGTTTTGCAATATTTTCACAAATGAAGGATCACTAAACATTTTGATGCATGATTGTAAAAAGTCTTGGATAGTACTTACTTGTCACTTGGGTGGCATTCCTTTGGTATGATCCAATGATGGCGTCATTTTGTATTCTGGGGTTTCATGGGCTGGTTGCATGGTGGAAGTCGACGTGGTGTCTACCTCCTGAAATTCTTGTCTAGCTTCCTTAAAAGTCTCATTTTCCTTGGGTGCATCAAACCACTTCCTTGATTCCGTGTTCTTCTTTATCCATTGGTTTTGTGCGGTTTCTTGTCAGATTGTGTCATCCCCTGTCTTTTTTCCTCCTCAAGTGACTATATTGATGTTTCGTCCATCCTCCCATGCTTCAGCTAAAATCCATTAAACATTCTGATTGTTTTGGTTCCTCTTTTCCTGGATCTTTACTAATAGTGTTGGGCATTCCTCTATTTCATGATCCGATCCATGATAATACATACAAGTTGTTGGTGGTAGTGGACATTCCCATGCATAATGTCTCAGTTGCTGACAATTGTGACATGTGACTAGTCCTCTACCACGTCTGAAACCTCCTCTGGCTCGTCCTCTTCCTCGATAGCTTTCTTGGTCCCCTCTCAGCGCATTGTACTGTGGCGCCTAATTATACTGTGCGGTATTATATTGGGGTTGTGTCGGTTTGTACTGTGGTTGTGCATTGTTGTATGGTTGTTGTGTAGTGTTGTACTGCTGCTACGCTGGGTTGTATGGAGTTCAGTCTTGATTGAACTGTGGCGCTGCATGCCTAGTCATCATCTCGGCCTGTACCCTGTATGCATCTGATGTTCTTTCCCGCATCAGCTCCGTAGTTCTGCAATCTTTGTTGTCATGGCCTACTGACTTACAAAAGGTGCAATAAGAATTCTTTGGAACTATCTGGTACTTCTGCATCATCGTGCAGTGATAAGGGTCGTGACCCGATTTCTTGCATATTTCGCACCATAATCCTCCCTGTGGTAGCGGGTTTGGCATGCATGTTTCCATGTACTGTGTGAGTGTTGGACATTCGTTCTTGTGGTGTCCTTTCGTTGCATGTTGTGCACCAAACGGATTCTCATTTGTCTTTGTTCTTGTTCTGATTTAACTGAAATTTTAGGTTCTTCAAATCCTCCTTCAATTCTTCAATAGTTAGGTCTGTCTGTTGGTACTAGTTCTCTTCCAGCTACAAGGTTGCCTGTAGATCCTCGGCCTACGTCTGAAACTTCTACTGTTGTAAGGGATATTTTAGGTGTGGGAGTAGTGTGTTGACAAACAAATGTCAGTGTTGCATCTCGGTCATAAGGTATTTTAACTTGCCCTTCAGTCACTTGAATCTTTGGTCAATCTCCCATACAGAATCTCCTGGTTTCTGTCTGATCTCGATCATTTTGTTCATGTACTGATCCTCTAAGCTCGGCTTTTGGAACTCATTAATCGGTAACTTATTAATTTCTACCAGTGTCCTTGTCGTCCCAGGGGCACTATTCGTGTCTAGACTCATGTACCAGTCTAGTGCACGGTCTCTCAGCATGATTGCTAGTTGCGCAAGTTTGGTATCTTCATCAGTGATCTGTTTTGCCTCCCAGATCATTGCACAAATAAACAAATGCTTCTTGAGGTCTTTTGCTTCTTCTCCTCGAAATTCTGGTAATCTGAACGTAGGGTCATTTCCTACCATTCTAAATATTGAATTGCTACCTCCACCACGTGGTGTAGATACTTGACTAGTACTGCCTGAACTAGCTCCTCTAGTTGTTGCTCTTGTGGTAGATGTACTTCTTGCTGTCGGAATTCCTCCGAAATTTGGTTGTCTAAACAGTGGTGTTCTCTTTGGTGTATTGGTCACACATGGGTTTATGGGTTCCACACTAACATTAATATGGAAAGGATGGCTATCTTCTCCTCCTTTTCTTAGGCCTCTTGTTTTCCTCTCATAGGTTGCACGCAGGATTTCCTCAATCTGCTCCACAGCCTGGAGATCCTCTACCTCTTCTTCATCGCTTGCCAAGCCCTCCCTCATGGCTATGGCTCTTTTCTTGGTATTCACCTTATATTTATGGGTACTCTGCTACGTGTCATTCCTGGTGACGCCAGGATCCACTTAAGTTGGTTGTCATCCATCAAGATCGGGTCCAAGAATTCCTCCTCCTTCTTTCATTTATCCTCAACTTCGACCATTTATCCTTCCTCTGTCAGTGTTTTCCCCCCTTCCCCCATGCACGCAGGGAAGTCTAGCTATCTGCTTCCATTGTCATTACACCTTTGTTATGGAGTAGTATTTTAATAGAAGTATACAGTGATCGAATGTACCTTCTGCGGGGTCCGTGTAGAAATTCCTTCTCTGTCGCGCTATATGACTTCATTGTGTCAACTGCAAACTCTGTGATGAAGCCTCTCACAATACTATCAAGCCAGAAGTCGATTGCACAAGTGAATTTTTTGTTCACTTGTTGTAACTGCTCAATCTGTACTAGGGTCCAATCTAGCTATCGGATCTGGTTCATCGCGTGGTTATCTTTCAACCTCAGTATCCACTCCTGCAATAGGTGGGGAAAATCACAAAAAAAGACTTCGTGTAAATCCGTGAAGACATATTTATCCAGATATTTATGAGGTGTGAGGCTTGGGTTTTTATTATCCTTCTGGGCAATATCTAGCTCTTTAGTTCTCAACCAACCTTCAATTTCTACTTCTGTGGGGTTCCACGGTCTCAACATTCCCTTCTAGTGGCTTAGCAGTCTTCTAGGTTTGCTCATTTTGTTCTCATGCATTCGATCTCATCTACTCAGTCCTCTGTTGTTGTTCTCACAACGGCAACAAAACCATTTGTTAGCTTCTTAGCTGAATGGCTTCTCTCTACTACCTGCGTCGTATACCCGGGGTTCATAACTATAAGGGTACCAACAAATCCTAAAACTATCGACCCTTCTGATAAACTAGAAGGCAACACAGCACAAAGAATGCATTGTGCAGTCTCACCCGAGATATATTTAAATGGGTGGTTGTAATACTCAAGTGTTTACAGCTTAGGATTGAGTATGAGATAGAGGATCTTCATTCTGAGCCATTAATTTCGATTTATATTACGGCCTACTATTATTTTGTTTGCTACTTTAACTTCATGGTCTCTATTCTTGATAACTCAACAGCAATTACTCAGCAATATAATAACTCATTCATTCATTCATTGCACACAACATCTAACTAATAAAGGTATGAAAAATATATGCATGCATTCATCACATTGCACAGGTATTACTGTGGTTCACCCCCTCCTGGGCTACATCCACAAAGATTTGGCTCTTGGCTTTCTTATTATGGCAGTTTTGTAATTCTCGTGCCTCACGCTTACAATTCTTCTAAGATGGGTAGGATCTATGTGAAGCGAACTAGATCGCACCAGGCTCCACAACCTGCGATCTAATCCTCGAGATCTACCTTTCTTCTTCTTCTCAACTCAATTGCTTACATTAACAACTCTCTCATCAAAAAATTACATGAAGATAGTCGGCCTCCACATAGGTAGTGAACCGAAATTTCTCGAATTCTCCACTGAACTCCTCTATGATACCTGCACATATATATTTATATCTATCAGGATCTTCAGCCATTTACACAAAAATCTTACAAAAACCCTAACAACTACTGTCGTTAGGTCTTCCTTCTCTGCATGCATGTGTTTTCTTCCTTCAATTTGTCACCTCCTTCTTGCATGCGCACGTGTTGTGCTTCTTTCCAGTTGTCGCTTTCATCCTGCATGCTTTATTTCCCACGTTTTCTCTTCTCGCTATCATTCTTCTTTGTGCATTCTTTCTTCCCCACTTCGGCCTGCTACCAACACATGACAATGTGAAGGTCTATTAATGAAAACACCACTCATTTAGGAGTAAATCAATGTGAGGATCCTTTCCCTCTTGACTTCGTTGTTGTTTTATTTTTGTACTATTATCCTTCATCTAACAAATAAGTTGTTGATTTGAGTAATAATTAAACCAAATAAACCAACACCTCCATATTAACATTGATGAGTGGCACCTCCATCTCTCCAAGACTAGTCTCCATAATAACTCCGTCAAACACTCTAAGGTTGAATGTGACAAATTATTCCTTTCTTCCTTAAGTATCTATTAAAAATCATGAATGCATGAAACTAGTTCTTTCATCCATTAAGGTTGAATTGGCAAATAGTTTTTTCCTCCATTATAATTTTTTTCCATGAAGTAGTTGTAAATGTAGTAAATAGTTATTTCCATTATGCAATATTCCATTACTCCATTAGCCCAATAGAATGATAAGAACAGGTTCCCTTTCACGATTATTTAATTTCATTTCCTCCTCATTCCCATTTCTTTCTTTTCCATATTCCTTTCACCATTTCCATTTCCATATACTTTACTACAACCCTTTGTTTTGTTAAGCCCTACTCTTCAAAATTAACCTAAATCCTCCACTCCTCCACTCCATATCCTTAATAGTCCTACCTTAGGGACCCCCCTTGTGTTGGATAATATCCAACTT
>JZKD02S1645427.1:37148-59393 GCA_000966675.3 Picea glauca
CCCCGCGTGGAAGAGTGTACATACTTCTGGGGTGTAAATACTTCATGGAGTATAAACACGGCTGAAAGTAAAAGACCTCTAAATCAGGAAGATAATCAGGCTCCACAACCAACAACGGACCCCTTTCTCTCCACAAGCTCGAAAGGTCCCACGAACCTATGAGAGAGTTTAGCTTCCTTCCCAAACTTGATCGAACTTTTATGTGGTTTAACTCGCAAGAAGACTCGATCGTCGACCTCGTAACTACGGTCAACATGGTGCACATCGACATAACTCTTATGTCGATCCTGCGGTTTTTTAATCCTTTGTCTTATTGTTTGTATTTGCTCTTCCATTTCTTGGATCACTTCTGGTCCCACCAGGACCCTATCCTCAAGCCGATCCCAACTCAAAGGCATCTGACATGGTCACCCATAAATAAACTCGAAAGGCACCATCTTAATGGTGCTCTGGTAACTGTTGTTGTAAGCGAACTCCACTAGTGGCAAGAATTCTTCCCAACACTTTTGTTGGTCCATCACGTACATGCGCAACATGTCCTCCAAGGTTTGGTTCATTCATTTGGTCTTCCCATCAGTCTCCAGGTGATACGCAGTACTAAAGTTAATTTGGGTTCCCAAGGCCTCTTGGAAACTCGTCCAAAATCATCCAGTAAACACCGATCCTCGATCGGATATAATCCTCTTAGGCACATCATGCAGCCTCACAATCTCACTGATGGAAACTCTAGCTATGTCAGGTGCCTGATATGTCGTACGCATAGGAATAAAGTGAGCACTCTTCCTCAGAGTGTGTACTACTACAAAAATTGATTCATGTCTCCTTGCCGTCAATGGCAATCCAACAATAAAATCCATCGAAATAACCTCCCATTTTGATTCCGGAATAGTGTGTGCTTGTAGTAATCTTGTTGGGTGTTTATGTTCAACCTTTACCTGTTGACATTCTAGACATCTGGCCACATAGTTGACTATGTCGGAATTCATTCCCTTCCAAAAGAATAAGCGTTTAAGGTTTTCCCTCATCTTCGTGACTCCCGGGTGAGCCATGTAAACTACTCTATGAGCCTCACTCAGGATCAACATCCTCAACTTGTTGTTCGGCGATAGGTAGATCAGATTTTTAAACCTTAATAATCCATCGCTATCAAATGAAAACCCTTCAAATCGTGGTACCATCATTGTGTTTTTTCCGATAAAACCCTCAACCTCTTTGTACCAGTCATCATTACGCTGTAAAGTTAGAATGTTTTCACGCAGATTCATCTGAAGAGGCAGCACCTAAAAGATGCATGGTCTCCAACTCAATGCATCCACCACTCGGTTCATAGTTCCTTTTATGTAAGTAATCTCAAAGTCATACTCGCTAAGAAATTCTGACCAATGTCGTTGTCATGCGTTCAGGTCGCTTTGCGTAAATATGTGTTGTAGTCCACAATGGTTAGTCTTTAGTTCAAATTTTCGTCCAACAAGGTAGTGTCTCCAAACCTTCAAGGCATATATGATAGCTAACAACTCCAAATCATGCGTCGCGTAGTTCTCCTCATGCCTTCTCAGTTTCCTCGAGATGTAAGCGATCACTCAGCCATCTTGAACCAAGACTCCGCCTAGGCCTTCCTTGGATGCGTCAGTGCATACCAAGAAGTCTGCGTCCATGTCAGGGACCTTTAGTATAAGTGTTGTTGTCAACAACTCCTTGAGCCTCCGAAATGATTCCGCGCATTTCTAGGTCCAAACAAACTTCTTGTTTTTATTCTGCAATTAAATGATTGGATTTTCTATCTTCGAAAACCCCTCGAAGAACCGTTGATAGTATCCTGCTAAACCCATGAAGCTACACACTTTCGGGACATTCGTCGGTGATGGCCAATCCATAATGGCCTCTAACTTTGCTGGATCCACAATGATACCTTCACCGGAGATGACGTGCCCTAAGTAGTGGATCTTCGATTGATAAAATGGGCATTTGGATAACTTCCCATAAAAAAATTTCTCTTGCAGACACTGTAGTACCAAGCGCAAGTGCTCGTCATGCTCCTCTGTCGTCCGAGAGTAAATCAAAATATCGTCAATGAATAATTGGACGAACTTGTCGAAGTACTCGCGGAACACCCCGTTCATCAAACTCATAAATATCCCTGGGGTGTTTGTCAATCTAAACAGTAAAACACTAAACTCGTAATGTCCAAGCCTTGTCTTAAAGGCGATCTTAGGGACGTCATCTTCCTTGATCCGTAACTCGTGATACCCTGATAACAAATCGATCTTTGAGAACACCTTCGTGCCCTTAATTTAATCGAACAGATCATCAATCCTTGGCAACGGATATTGATTCTTGATCGTGGCCTTGTTCAATTGACGATAGTGAATGTAGAGCCTCCACGACCCATCCTTCTTTCAAATGAAAATAATAGGTGCACCCCATGGTGACACACTTGGACGTATCAGTCCTAGGTCCAACAATTCTTTTTGTTGCATTCTTAACTCTTGTAATTCCAGGGTCAACATCCGATAAGGTGTTCTTGCTATCGGTTCAGTTCCTGTTTTTAGGTCTATAGTGAATTCCAATTCCCTATCCGACGACATCCCAGGTAACTCCTCCGGAAATAATTCTGCAAACTCTCTCACCACCGAAATGTGTTCTAAACCTTCCGTTGATCCCTTCTTGTTTAACGCAAGGATCGCATAAATCTTACACCCCTTGCGCATGCTCTTTCATAGTTGTAAGGAAGATATGAACCTCAGGGAAACTCCCTGGTTCCATCCTACAATCACACGTCTCTCTCCCTCGTCATCGACCAAGCTCAACCGTTTCATCTTACAGTTGATTATCGCCTCATGCGATTCCAACCAGTCCATACCAATTACAACATCATAAGATCCTGAGATCGTGACGTATAGGTTGGCCCTTGTGACAAACTCTCCCAAGTTAAGGATACAGCCTGTAACCTTTCCTCCAACCTTCTGTTTGGCTCCTGAATCCATCTCTACAAAGCTAAACTCATCCGGTTCGACTGTCTTTACCTTAATCCCTTTTAGCGCTGCACCAGAAATGAAACTCTCGGTAGCACCGAGATCTATCAAAATACTAAGGGTCTGGTCAGGGACGGTACCTGTCGTCTCGAGCACAGTCGACTGATGCTTTGCTTGACGGTTATTCACCGCTGCATGAATCTGATGGGCCTTGCCCATATCTCCCACGGTAGTGGGTCTGGCTGATCTGGACGTTGTAGTCCTCTCCACCGGGCAGTCGCGTTAGTAGTGTGGCTCCACACACATCCAACACCCCTTCTTCAGCCCAGTAGTCCTAGTACCCGAAGTAGAAGATGACGGCCCACCAGCTTGGAATCCTGGTCCGTTTTGTTGAACATGCCTAAACTATTGTTGCTGCGGTCGACGTTGCTGCTGATGTTGTGGTCCCCGATAAGTTGTCTGCTGCTGAGGCATCGGTCCCCGAGGTGTAGTGAAAGTGGACCCCCTCTAGAAGCCACGATATATCGAAGTATGTATGGCTGGTGTTTGATGCTGCTGTGCTCCAGATGACACCTACCCTGTTGGTCTCGCTGGAGTCTTGGTTTGACCCACACTGATAAGCTCCTCCTCTGCTATGAGGGCCTTCTAGATGGCATCATGCAAGGTTTGAGGCATCAAAATCCTGACCTTTGCACGTATGCTGCCGTTAAGGCCAAACATGAACCTGTTGACCTTAATTTTCTCAGTGTTAAGGTGCAGAGCATACCGGAGCAGCTCCATAAAATGGGCCTCATACTCGGGCACCGTACGACCGCCCTGTTGTAAGGCATTGAACTCGTTGAGCTAACGCTCGATGAATTCCTCTGAAAGGTATCGCTTTCAAAACCATTCCTCGAACAGTTCCCATGACATGTCTTCGACGACCATGTTCAGTTGTGGTAGGAGTGTCTTCGACCATAGAAGAGATCTTCCTTTCAGTTGGAAGACCGTCATGCAGACCTTCATGTTGGAGGTATAATCCCGAAGTGCAAAGCACATCGCCATTCTCTCCAACCATGCCTCGGCTGCTACGCCTTTCGGGGCACCAAAGAAATTGGGAAATTTGACCTTCTCAAGTTCACGGTGATTGCTACCAGTACCGACCGAAGCGCGCGGCGAAACCTCAGCAGGTGTCGGCGCCCTGGCCTCATCTCTATCCAAGCGACTGATTAGTGCCTCAGACATGCGCTGAAAAGATCTCATCATTCCGACCACATCACCAACTACTATCTGCTCTTGTTCAACAAACTTCTCGTCTCCCTGGGGGTTAGATCCCTCAGGCGTGGATGCCACTGGAGGCATCGCGCCTCCTCCCCTAGCACCTCATCGTTTGCCTCCACAGTGTCCACTAACCATGATTACCTGCATGAATACAATTCAACTCAATTAGTAACATTATAATCAAATCATATCAACAAAATCCATAGTGATCCCAAGTCGCGAGTCGAACCCGCTTTGATACCACATGTGACATCCCCATCTGGTACGACTCCTATGATGTACAACCGGTAAAAGAACCCTTAAATTTTATTTATTTATTTATTTATTTTTGGTGTGTGTGTGTGTGTAGGAAGGTAATAATGACATTATACTCAACATTGCAACATGACGACGACACAACACATGCAACTCACGCAACAACAACATAACAGCCTAACATAAAAGCACATCAATCACCTGGAAGAAATGTACGACATTCAACCGACGAAAAATAAGAATGACTACTCGCCCGTCCTACCCTGCAATGGTTAGGACCTCCGGGACACATAAGCTATTCTCAAGTCCCGATTCCCATCGATTTTGACAATTTAAGGTCTCGGGGATGGAGACTGTTCTGAGGAACAAGGAGGTGTGTACATACCGCCCGACACAAGCAGACCAAGCCTACTAAGCTAAGGACAATCATCCTAATAACCCAAAATTAATTACACAAGTAACTAGAACCCTTACAGTGAGCAAAACCAATCACATTGAACATTTACAAAACCACATACAACATTAATTAATATTAAACAACAACCATTAATCAAGGCTAAAAGGTCATTATCTATGACCTCAATTGGCGTTAATTACAGATCAATTAACCAGTCTAAATTTCATCAGTCAACGAGTTACCCATCGAAATTAACATAAATTAGGACTCATATTTAGCGAGTCTGGGTTACCAATTAGGCGATATCTATTAATCCAACTAACCATAAACTTGAATAACAACATTAACATTCTTAAAGTGGAATGCTACCTATAGCACTTATGAACAATTAAACCTCAACATTAGTCTAGATATAATGATTGAACTAACCACACTAGTTGGTTATTGTCAATGAGGAGGAAACTGCCAGCTAATAACATTGTTGTAGAAAATCAACAAGGTAATTACATATATGTTACATAACAATTTATTACAACAATTAACCAAGCATTTAACACAATGATTAACATAATCAATTAATTGAGCAATAACAGGGTAGTTTGCATGACTATTTTCATAACAAGTATTATATCACTAACAAGGCGATTATCATGTTAATTAACATAACAATTAATATAACAGTAGCGAGGAAATTTATATGACGGCCAACATAATGATTAATAGTGCAAAAACAAGGCAATTTACATAACTGTTAACCATTTAACTTGCTGCGGCATTTAATCAATAAGTAGGAATCTGTTGACCATTCACAGTGTTGTAGCAATTGTTCTGGCATTTAGTAAGGAAATTAATATAGCATTTAACATTGCAATTAACAAGCCAATTAACTATAGCAATGGTTCTAGTAAATTCATGGTCAATCCAGCAATCTCAGTCAACATTTTGAAGGCAAAAATCATAGGTAATTACAACAAGCTCTGGCAACATTCTAATGGAAAAATCGTGGGTAATTACAACAAGCTCTGGCAACATTCTAAAGGAAAAATCGTGGGTATTTAAACAATAATCAAAGTCAACTTTTAAAGGCAATAATCATGGGCATTAAACAAGGGTCTCAGACAGGTTTTGAATGGAAAATTGTGAGCATTTAAACAACGATCTCAGACATGTTTTGAAAGGTAAAATCGTGAGCATTAAACAATGGTCTCATACATGTTTTGAATGGAAAAACGTGAGCATTTAAACAACTATCTCAGACATGTTTTGAATGGTAAAATTGTGGGTAATTAATCAGCTATCACAATCTCATTTTAAAAGGGAAAAACATGTACAGGGACACACCAGAAGGGCATTCATGGCTATCCGTAATTAAAATATGTAGAATGATGTGCCCAAAACGCACCAGAAGGAATTCCATGTTGCCAACATCATTTAAAAGGGAAAAACGCTGGCAAAATGCAGACATGGAAATGAATTCGTTTTCCATTGCCAGGATACCAATGCCACGCAGATAGGAATACAAAAAAAGACGTTTTTCATCTCCCGGACACTAATATAAAATGCAGATAGGAAATCAAACGTTCTTCCCATTGCCAGAGTACCAATACAATGCAGACAGGAATACAAAAACGTTTTTCATCTCCCAGACACCAATATAAAATGCAGATAGGAAATCAAACGTTCTTCCCATTGCCAGAGTACCAATACAATGCAGACAGGAATACAAAAACGTTTTTCATCTCCCAGACACCAATATAAAATGCAAATAGAAAATCAAACGTTCTTCCCATTGCAAGAGTACCAATACAATGCAGACAGGAATACAAAAACGTTTTTCATCTCCCGGACACCAATATAAAATGCATATAGGAAATCAAATGTTCTTCCCATTGCCAGAGTACCAATACAATGCAGACAGGAATACAAAAACATTTTTCATCTCCCAGACACCAATATAAAATGCAGATAAGAAATCAAACATTCTTCCCATTGCCAGAGTACAATTACAATGTAGACAAGAATAACAAATAAGAACGTTTTTCGATTTCCAGGATACCAATATAAAAATGCAGACCTGAAATCAATTCATTTTTTTTTTCATTGCTAGAATACCCAAAAATTTGCAGACCGGAAATCAATTCATACTTCCAATGCTATAACCCCAATACTTGTCCAAGTACTCGTGGAACACCCCGTTCATCAAACTCATAAATACCCCTGGGGCGTTTGTCACTCTAAACGATAAAACAATAAACTCGTAATGTCCAAACCTTATCTTAAAGGCGATCTTAGGGACTTCATCTTCCTTAATCCATAACTCATGATACCCTGATCACAAATCGATCTTTGAGAACACGGTCACGTCCTTCATTTGATCGAACAGATCATCAATCCTTGGCAATGGATATTGATTCTTGATCGTGGCCTTGTTCAATTGACGGTAGTCAATGTAGAGCCTCCAAGACCCATCCTTCTTTCGAATGAAAATAACAGGTGCACCCCACGCTGACACACTTGGACGTATCAGTCCCAGGTCCAACAATTCTTTTAGTTGCATTCTTAACTCTTGTAATTACGGGGTCGACATCCGATAAAGCATTCTCACTATCGGTTCAGTTCCCAGTTTTAGGTCTATAGTGAACTCCAGTTCCCTGTCCAACGACATCCCAGGTAACTCCTCCGGAAATACGTCTGCAAACCCTCTCACCACCGGAAGGTGTTCTAAACCTTCTGTTAATCCCTTCTCGTTTAACGCAAGGATCGTATAAAGCTTTCACCCCTTGCGCATGCTCTTTCGTAGCTGTAAGGAAGAGATGAACCTCATGGAAAATCCCTGGTTCCATCCTACAATCACACGTTTCTATCCCTCATCATCGACCAAACTCAACCATTTCGTCTTACAGTTGAGTATCGCCATGCGATTCCAACCAGTCCATACCAATTACGACATCATAAGATCCTAAGATCGTGATGTATAGGTTGGACCTTGTGACAAACTCTCCCAGGTTAAGGATACAGCCCGTAACCTTTCCTCCAACCTTCTATTTGGCTCCTGAAGCCATCTCTACGAAGCTAAACTCATCATGTTCGACTGCCTTTACCTTAATCCTTTTTAGCACTACACCAGAAATGAAACTCTCGATAGCACCGAGATCTATCAAAATACTAAGGGTCTGGTCAGCGATGGTACTTGTCGTCTCGGGCACAGTCGACTGATGCTCTGCCTGGTGGTTATTCACCGCTGCATGAATCCGATGGGCCTTGCCCATATCTCCCATGGTAGTGGGTTCGGCTGATTGGGACGTTGTAGTCCTCTCCACTAGTAGTCGCTCTATTAGTGTGGCTCCACACACGTCCAACACCCCTTCTTCAGCCCAGTAGTCCTAGTACCCGAAGTAGAAGATGATGGCCCACCAGCCTGGAATCTTGGTCTGTTCTGCTGAACAGGCCTAAACTGTTGTTGTTGCGGTCGACGCTGCTGCTGATGTTGTGGTCCCCGATAAGGTGTCCGCTGCTGAGGCGTCGGTCCTCGAGGTGTAGTGAAAGTGGATCCCCTCTAGAAGCCACGATATCCTGACATATGTATGGCTGGTGTCTGATACTGATGTGCTCCAGATGACACCTGCCCTGCTGGTCTCGTTGGAGTCCTGGTCTGACCCCCACTGCTAAGCTCCTCCTCTACTATGAGGGCCTTCTGGACGACATCATGCAAGGTTTGAGGCATCAAAATCTTAACCTTTGCACGTATGTTTCCGTTAAGGCTGAACATGAACCTATTGACCTTAATTTTCTCAGTGTTAAGGTGTGGAGCATACCAGAGTAGCTCCATAAAACGGGCCACGTACTCGGGCACTGTACGACCGCCCTGTCGTAAGGCGTTGAACTCATTGAGCTAACGCTCAATGAATTCCTATGAAAGGTATCACTCTCAACCATTCCTAGAACATTTCCCATGACATGTCTTCGACGACCATGTTCAGTTGCGGTAGGAGCGTCTTCCACCATAGAAGAGTGCTTCCTTTCAATTGGAAGACCGTCATGTGGACCTTCATGTTGGAGGTATAATCACGAAGTGCAAAGCAAATCACCATGTTCTCCAACCATGCCTCAGCGGCTGCGCCTTTCGGGGCACCAAAGAAATCGGGAAATTTGACCTTCTCGAGTTCATGGTGAATGCTACCAGTACCAACCAGAGCGCGCGACGAAACCTCAGCGGGTGTCGGTGCCTTGTTCTCATCTCTATCCAAACGACTGATCAGTGCCTCAGACATGTGCTGAAAATATCTCATCATTCCGACCACATCACCAACTACTATCTGCTCCTGTCAAACAAACTGCTCGTCTCCCTGGGGGTTAGATCCCTCAGGCATGGATGCCACTGGAGGCGTCGTGCCTCCTCCCCTAGCACCCCGTTGTCTGCCTCCGCGACGTCCTCTAACCATGATTACTTGCAAGAATACAAGTCAACTAAATTAGTAACATTATAATAAAATCATATCAACAAAAGTCGTAGCGATCCCAAGTCGCGGGTTGAAACCACTCTGATACCACATGTGACATCCCCATCTGGTACGACTCCTATGATGTACAATCGGTAAAAGCACCCTTAAATTTTTATTTTTTGGGTGTGTGTGTGTAGGAAGGTAATAATGACATTATACTCAACATCGCAACATGATGACGACACAATGCATGCAACTCACACAACAACAACATAACGGCCAAACATAAAAGCACACCAAGCACCTGGAAGCAATGTACGACATTCAACCGACGAAAAATAAGAATGATTACATACCCGTCCTACCCTGCAATGGTTAGGACCTCCGAGACACATAAGCTACACTCAAGCCCCGCTTCCCATCGATTTTGACCATTTAAGGTCTCAGGGCTGGCAACTGTTCTGAGGAACAAGGAGGTGTCTACATCTCGCCCCGACACAAGTATACCAAGCCTACTAAGCTAAGGAAAATCATCCTAACAACCCAAAATTAATTACACAAGTAACTAGAACCCTTACAGTGAGCAAAACCAATCACATTGAACATTTACAAAACCACGTACAACATTAATTAATATTAAACAACAACCATTAATCAAGGCTAAAAGGTCGTTATCTATGACTTAAATTGGCTTTAATTACAGATCAATTAACCAGTCTAAATTCCATCAGTCAACGAGTTACCCACCGAACTTAACATGAATTACAACTCAAATTTAGCGAGTCTGGGTTACCAATTAGGCGATATCTATAAATCCAACTAACCATAAACTTGAATAACAACATTAACATTCTTAAAGTGGAATGCTACCTATAGCACTTATGAACAGTTAAAGCTCAACATTAGTCTAGATATAATGACTGAACTAACCACACTAGTTGGTTATTATCATTGAGGAGGAAACTGCCAGCTAATAACATTACTGTAGCAAATCAACAAGGTAATTACAGATCTATTACATAACAATTTATTACAACAGTTAACTAGGCATTTAACATAATGATTGACATAATCAATTAATTGAGCAATAACAGGGTAGTTTGCATGACTATTTTCATAACAAGTATTATAGCACTAACAAGGCGATTATCATGTTAATTAACATAACAATTAATATAACAGTAGCGAGGAAATTTATATGACGGTTAACATAATGATTAATAGCACAAAGACAAGGCAATTTACATAATTGTTAACCATTTAACTCACTGCGGCATTTAATCAATAAGTAGGAATTTGTTGACCATTCACAGTGTTGTAGCAATTGTTCTGGCATTTAGTAAGGCAATTAATATAGCATTTAACATTGTAATTAACAAGCCAATTAACTGTAGCAATGGTTCTAGTAAATTCGTGGTCATTCCAGCAAGCTCAGTCAACATTGTAAAGGAAAAAATCATAGGTAATTACAGCAAGCTCCGGCAACATTCTAAAGGAAAAATCGTGGGTAATTACAGCAAGCTCCGTCAACATTCTAAAGGCAAAATCGTGGGTATTTAAACAACAATCAAAGTCAACTTTTAAAGGCAATAATCGTGGGCATTAAACAAGGGTCTCAGACAGGTTTTGAATGGCAAATCATGAGCATTTAAAGAACGATCCCATACATGTTTTGAAAGGTAAAATCGTGAGCATTAAATAATGGTCTCATAGATGTTTTGAATGGAAAAACGTGAGCATTTAAACAATGATCTCAGACATGTTTTGAATGGTAAAATCGTGGGTAATTAATCAACTATCACAATCTCATTTTAAAAGGGAAAAACATGTACAGGGACACACCAGAAGGGCATTCATGGCTATCCGTAATTAAAATATGCAGAATGATGTGCCCAAAATGCACCAGAAGGAATTCCATGTTGCCAACATCATTTAAAAGGGAAAAACGCTGGAAAAATGAAGACATGGAAATGAATTCGTTTTCCATTGCCAGGATACCAATGCCACGCAGACAGGAATACAAAAAAAGACGTTTTTCATCTCCCGGACACCAATATAAAATGCAGATAGGAAATCAAACATTCTTCCCATTGCCAGAGTACCAATACAATGCAGACAGGAATACAAAAACGTTTTTCATCTCCCGGACACCAATATAAAATGCATATAGAAAATCAAACGTTCTTCCCATTGCAAGAGTACCAATACAATGCAGACAGGAATACAAAAACGTTTTTCATCTCTCGGACACCAATATAAAATGCATATAGGAAATCAAATGTTCTTCCCATTGCCAGAGTACGAATACAATGCAGACAGGAATACAAAAACGCTTTTCATCTCCCAGACACCAATATAAAATGCAGATAAGAAATCAATCGTTCTTCCCATTCCCAGAGTACAATTACAATGTAGACAGGAATAACAAATAAGAACATTTTTCCATTTCCAGGATACCAATATAAAAATGCAGACTTGAAATCAATTCATTTTTTTTTCATTGCTAGAATACCCAAAAATTTGCAGAACGAAAATCAATTCGTGCTTCCAATGCTATAACCCCAATACAACGCATACAACAGTAAGAGAACGTAAGGATCTGATGGGAAAGGTCATGGAATGATTGTCGGGGTTTCTATCAGTCAAGGCATAGAAAAAACCAACCAGGACACAAGATAGTCCACACACAGAGGTCGTTGCCAGATGGCGGAATCAACAATCATCCAAGGACAAACATCAAGGGTAGTCGGCTAATAGGTTCGTCCTTCGCTCATGATCCTCGCATAGAAAAGCAGGGCGTTGAGATCCATAGGTATTTTAACGCTAAGCTGACGACCGTAGATCAGTCTCCTGGCCAACTGCTCAGGTGAGAACTGGTGATCTAGGGATGAATTCTAAACAACCACAAAGGTCACAATCAACACAGGAAGGTGGTCAAGACATGCAGGAAAACGAAGGCCATGGGGTCAACAACCATCAAGCTAGGCTAAGGAAAGTTCCAGTCACCAATTTTAAAAAACATCATTTTACTTTTCCATTAAATAAGGAGATCCAAGCATAAGTCCTAATACATTCTACCATGCAAAAATGAAGAGAGCATATCGTTGCCTGATCGCCTGCTCCGAATGATGTCCCACGCGCTCCATGCAACTTCCGCTCATCGACTGTCGAGACTTCACCGGTACCTCCCAGCCAATGCTAGGGGTACTCTTCTTCCCCCTTAGCCCCCCGAGCCGCAAATGGGCCACACACTCACTATCCAGAGATTTCGAGTAGCTCCCAGCTCACTTCCCAAGGCCAATCTACGACTCCTCACCGAGCTGGGTATCCCAACTCCCACAAGTTAAGTCAGTCAAGTAGATATTCTGTAGAGTAACGTTACGCAAACAGAAGAATATCCTTCATCCTTCTCCTTCCTTCATTATATATAGTTTCAAACTTCATTTCTTTCCTAAAATCTCATTTCATTAAAGTTTTAAAAATAAATTCCTAAAAATTCCTTTCCGTACAAGTATCCCCCATCCCCTACATTCCTCCATAATTTAATTTCTTTAATTAATTAATTATCTTTATTTTCCTCACCCACTTAGAGTTACTCCTAGAATCACTCCTAGGTGTCCCCAAATTCTCTTACAGGTTTTAATGGCTTTCCCTATTATTAAATTGCTGGTTCAGTTAAAATTAGAAAGCTCTTAAATGGTAGATACTTTTTCTATGTTTGACTTTCTTCTTTTTCCCTTATGTTCCTCTTTTTCCCTTTTTATGTTTGATGACTAATTAAATAAAGAAATCAAATTAACCCATAATGCCTCATAACCGAGTCAATAACACCTGTCTATGTCAATGCAGTAAAAAAACATGTCATCAACCCATAACGCCTCATAATCAAAATCAAAAGTTTTAATAGCATAGTAATCTGGATCACTTGCGAGCAAGTGTCCTCAAAGAATAAGTTCGCTCAGTGCGCCGGAGTGGGATGTTACATACACCCCCTCTTGGTCTAAACTTCGTCCCAAAGTTTCACAATATAAATTCTGAAATAAAGTGTATCACAATATCATATGTCTATCTATCAAACAAAAATGGAAATTGTTGGTGCATATCATATGCATCCTCCTAGGTCGCTGAGTGCGGACTATAATTGTCCCATTGGACCTTGAACTGCTCTATCGTTCGACGCCATAGCTATCGAACATGATGATCCAAAATGCGGATCGACTTAGCCATGAGTGCCCCCTCATCCATCACCTGCAAGGAACTCATGTCAATAACATGTGTAGGATCACTAATATAATGTCTCAAAACAGATACATGAAAAACATCGTGCATGAGCCTCAAAGAATCAGGAAAGGCTAGTCGATAGGCCACAGGCCCCTTTCTCTCCACAATCACGAAAGGTCCCACGAACCTAGGAGAGATTTTAGCTTCCTTCCCAAACTTGATTGAACTTTTATGCGGTTTAACTCGCAAGAAGACTCGATCGCCGACCTCGTAACTACGATCGACACGGTGTGCATCGGCATAACTCTTCTATCGATCTTGCACTTCTTTAATCCTTTGTCTTATTGTTTGCATTTGCTCTTCCATTTTTTGGTTCGCTTCTGGTCCCACTAGGACCCTATCCTCAAGCCAATCCCAGCTCAAAGGTGTCTGACATGGTCACCCGTAAAGAAACTCGAAAGGCACCATCTTAATGGTGCTCTGGTAACTGTTGTTGTAAGTGAACTCCACTAGTGGCAAGAATCCTTCCCAACGCTTTTGTTGGTCTATCACGTACATGTGCAACATGTTCTCCAAGGTTTGGTTCGTTCGTTCAGTCTGCCCGTCAGTCTCTGGGTGATACGCAGTACTAAAGTTAAGTTGGGTTCCCAAGGCCTCTTGGAAACTCGTACAAAATTGTCCAGTAAACATCGATCCTTGATCGGATATAATCCTCTTAGGCACGCCATGCAGCCTCAAAATCTCACTGATGGAAACTCTAGCTATGTCAGGTGCCTGATACGTCGTACGCATAGGAATAAAGTGAGCACTCTTTGTCAGAGTGTCTACTACTACGAAAATCGAGTCATGTCTCCTTTCTGTCAGTGGCAATCCAACAATAAAATCCATCGAAATAGCCTCTCATTTTGATTCCGGAATAGCGTGTGGTTGTAGTAATCCTATTGGGTGTCTATGTTCAACCTTTACCTGTTGACATTCTAGACATCTGGCCACATAGTTGACTATGTCGGCCTTCATTCACTTCTATAAGAATAAGGGTTTAAGGTCTGCCCTCATCTTCATGACTCCAGGGTGAGAAATGTAAACTACTCTATGAGCCTCGCTCAGGATCAACATCCTCAACTTGTCGTTCGACGATAGGTAGATCCAATTTTTAAACCTCAATAATCCATCGCTATCAAACGAAAATCCTTCAAATCATGGTACCATCATTGTGTTTCGTACGATAAAACCCTCGACCTCTTTGTACCAGTCATCATTACGCTGTAAAGTTAGAATGTTTTCACGCAGATTCGTCTGAAGAGGCAGCACCGAAAAGATGCATGGTCTCCGAATCAATGCATCCGCCACTTAGTTCATTGTTCTTTTTATGTAAGTAATCTCAAAGTCATACTTGCTAAGCAATTCCGACCAACGTCATTGTCGCGCGTTCAGGTAGCTTTGCATAAATATGTGTTTTAGTCCAGAATGGTTAGTCTTTAGTTCAAATTTTCGTCTGACAAGGTAGTGTCTCCAAACCTTCAAGGAATATATAATGGCTAACAACTCCAAATCATGTGTCTCATAGTTCTCCTCATGCCTTCTCAGTTTCCTCAAGATGTAAGCGATCACTCGGTCGTCTTGCATAAAGACTCCGCCTAGGCCTTCCTTGGATGCGTCAGTGTATACCAAGAAGTCTGCGTCCATGTCAGGTACCTTTAGTATTGGTGTTGTTGTCAACAACTCCTTGAGCCTCCGAAATTCTTCCGCGCATTTCTCAGTGCAAACAAACTTCTTGTTTTTCTTCTGCAATTCCGTGATCGAATTTTCTATCTTCGAAAACCCCTCGACAAACCGTCGATAGTATCCTGCTAAACCCATGAAGCTACACACTTTCGGGACATTCGTCAGCGCAGGCCATTCTATAATGGCCTCTACCTTCGTTGGATCCACAAGGATACCTTCACCGTAGATGACGTGCCCTAAGTAGTGGATCTTCGATTGAAAAAATGGGCATTTGGATAACTTCCCATACAATTTGTGCTCTTGCAGACACTGTAGTACCAAGCACAAGTGCTCATCATGCTCCTCCGTCATCCGAGAGTAAATCAAAATATCGTCAATGAATAATTAGACGAACTTGTCCAAGTACTCGCAGAACACCCCGTTCATCAAACTCATAAATACCCCTTGGGTGTTTGTCACTCTAAACGGTAAAACAATAAACTTGTAATTTCCAAACCTTATCTTAAAGGCGATCTTAGGGACGTCATCTTCCTTAATCCATAACTCATGATACCCTGATCACAAATCGATCTTTGAGAACATCGTTGCGCCCTTCATTTGATTGAACGGATCATCAATCCTTGGCAATGGATATTGATTCTTGATCGTGGCCTTGTTCAATTGATAGTAGTCAATGTAGAGCCTCCACGACCCATCCTTCTTTTGAATGAAAATAACAGGTGCACCTCACGGTGACACACTTGGACGTATCAGTCCCAGGTCCAACAATTATTTTAGTTGCATTCTTAACTCTTGTAATTCCAGGGTTGACATCCGATAAGGCATTCTCTCTATTGGTTCAGTTCCCGATTTTAGGTCTATAGTGAACTCCAATTCCCTGTCCAGCGGCATCCCTGGTAACTCCTCCGGAAATACGTCCACAAACTCTCTCACCACCGGAAGGTGTTCTAAACCTTCCGTTAATCCCTTCTTGTTTAACGCAAGGATCACATAAAGCTTGCACCCCTTGCGCATGCTCTTTCGTAGCTGTAAGGAAGAGATGAACCTCATGGAAACTCCCTGGTTCCGTCCTACAATCACATGTCTCTATCCCTCGTCATTGACCAACTTCAACCGTTTCGTCTTACAGTTGAGTATCGCCTCATGTGATTCCAACCAGTCCATACCAATTATGACATCATAAGATCCTAATATCGTGAGGTACAGGTTGGCCCTTGTGACAAACTCTCCTAGGTTAAGGATACAGCCCGTAACCTTTCCTCCAACCTTCTGTTTGGCTCCCGAAGCCATCTCTACAAAGATAAACTCGTCCTGTTCAACTGCCTTTACCTTAATCCTTTTTAGCACTGCACCAGAAATGAAACTCTCGGTATCACTGAGATCCATCAAAATGCTAAGGGTCTGATCAGCGATGGTACCTGTCGTCTCGAGCACAGTCGACTGATGCTCTGCCTGGCGGTTATTCACCGCTGCATGAATCCGATAGACCTTGCCCATATCTCCCACAGTAGTGGGTCCGGATTATCCAGACGTTGTAGTCCTCTCCACCGGCAATCGCACTAGTAGTGTGGCTCCACACACGTCCAACACCTCTTCTTTGGCCCAGTAGTCCCGGTACCCGAAGTAGAAGATGACGATCCACCAGCCTGGAATCCTGGTCTGTTCTGCTGAACAGGCCTAAACTGTTGTTGTTGTGGTCGATGTTGTTTCTGATGTTGTGGTCCCCGAAAAGGTGTCCGCTGCTGAGGCGTCGATCCCCTAGGTGTAGTGAAAGTGGATCCCCTCTAGAAGCCACGATATCCTGACATATGTCTGGCTGGTGTCTGATGCTGTTGTGCTCCAGATGACACTTGCCCTGCTGGTCTCGCTGGAGTCCTAGTCTGATCCCCGCTGATAAGCTCCTCCTCTGCTATGAGGGCCTTCTAGATGGCATCATGCAAGGTTTGAGGCATCAAAATCCTAACCTTTGCACGTATGTTGCCGTTAAGGCCGAACATGAACCTGTTGACCTTAATTTTCTCAGTGTTAAGGTGTGGAGCATACCGGAGTAGCTCCATAAAACGGGCCTCGTACTCGGGCACCGTACGACCACCCTGTCGTAAGGCGTTGAATTCGTTGAGCTAACGCTCAATGAATTCCTCTAAAAGGTATTGCTCTCAGAACCATTCCTCGAACAGTTCCCATGACATGTCTTTGACGACCATGTTCAGTTGTGGTAGGAGTGTCTTCCACCATAGAAGAGCGCTTCCTTTCAATTGGAATACCGTCATGCAGACCTTCATGTCGGAGGTATAATCGCGAAGTGCAAAGCACATCACCATGTTCTCCAACCATGCCTCGGCAGCTGCGCCTTCCGGGGCACCAAAGAACTCAGGAAATTTGACCTTCTCGAGTTCACGGTGAATGATACCAGTACCGACCGGAGCGCGCGACGGAACCTTAATGGGTGTCGACGCCCTGGCCTCATCTCTGTCCAAACGACTGATTAGTGCCTCAAACATGTGCTGAAAAGATCTCATCATTTCGACCACATCACCAACTACTATCTACTCCTGTCCGAAAAAATTCTCGTCTTCCTAAGGGTTAGATCCCTCAGGCGTGGATGCCACTGGAGGCGTCGCACCTCCTCCCCTAGCACCCCGTCATCTGCCTCTACGACGTCCTCTAACCATGATTAGCTGCATGAATACAAGTCAACTCAATTAGTAACATTATAATCAAATCATATCAAAAAAATTCATAGTGATCCCAAGTCGCGGGTCGAAACCGCTCTGATACCACATGTGACATCCCCATCTGGTACGACTCCTATGATGTACAGCCGGTAAAAGCACCCTTAATTTTTTTTTTTTTTTTGGTGTGTGTGTGTGTAGGAAGGTAATATTGACATTATACTCAACATCGCAACACGACGACGACACAATGCATGCAACTCACGCAACAACAACATAACGGCCAAACATAAAAGCACACCAAGCACCTAGAAGCAATGTATGACATTCAACCGATGAAAAATAAGAATGACTACCTGCCCGTCCTACCCTACAATGGTTAGGACCTCCGGGACACATAATCTACGCTCAAGCCCTGGTTCCCATCGATTTTGACCATTTAAAGTCTCAGGGCTGGCAACTGTTCTAAGGAACAAGGAGGTGTCTACATCCCGCCCGACACAAGCAGACCAAGCCTACTAAGCTAAATACAATCATCCTAACAACCCAAAATTAATTACACAAGTAACTAGAACCCTTACAATGAGCAAAACCAATCACATTGAACATTTACAAAACCACGTACAACATTAATTAATATTAAACAACAACCATTAATCAAGGCTAAAAGGTCGTTATCTATGACTTAAATTGGCGTTAATTACAAATCAATTAATCAGTCTAAATTTCATCAGTCAACGAGTTACCCACCGAAATTAACATGAATTACGACTCAAATTTAGCGAGTCTGGGTTACCAATTAGGCGATATCTATAAATCCAACTAACCATAAACTTTAATAACAACATTAACATTCTTCAAGTGGAATGCTACCTATAGCACTTATGAACAGTTAAAGCTCAACATTAGTCTAGATATAATGACTGAACTAACCACACTAGTTGGTTATTATCATTGAGGAGGAAACTTCCAGCTAATAACATTACTGTAGCAAATCAACAAGGTAATTACATATCTATTACATAACCATTTATTAACATAATCAATTAATTGA
This sequence comes from Picea glauca, assembly GCA_000966675.3. Lineage (NCBI taxonomy): Eukaryota > Viridiplantae > Streptophyta > Pinopsida > Pinales > Pinaceae > Picea > Picea glauca. Next base: position 56,147 of record JZKD02S1645427.1, read on the forward strand.
GCAATAACAGGGTAGTTTGCATGACTATTTTCATAACAAGTATTATAGAACTAACAAGGCGATTATCATGTTAATTAACATAACAATTAATATAACAGTTGCGAGGAAATTTATATGACGGTTAACATAATGATTAATAGCACAAAAACAAGGCAATTTACATAACTGTTAACCATTTAACTCGCTGCGACATTTAATCAATAAGTAGGAATATGTTGACCATTCACAGTGCTGTAGCAATTGTTCTGGCATTTAGTAAGGCAATTAATATAGCATTTAACATTGCAATTAACAAGCCAATTAAATGTATCAATGGTTCTAGTAAATTTGTGGTCATTCCAACAAGCTCAGTCAACATTGTAAAGGAAAAAATCATAGGTAATTACAGCAAGCTCTGGCAACATTCAAAAGGAAAAATCGTGGGTAATTACAGCAAGCTCCGGCAACATTCTACATGCAAAATCATGGGTATTTAAATAGAAATCAAAGTCAACTTTTAAAGGCAATAATCGTGGGCATTAAACAGGGGTCTTAGACATGTTTTGAATGGCAAATCGTGAGCATTTAAACAACGATCTCAGACATGTTTTGAAAGGTAAAATCATGAGCATTAAACAATGGTCTCAGACATGTTTTGAAAGGAAAAACGTGAGCATTTAAACAACGATCTCAGACATGTTTTGAATGGTAAAATCGTTGGTAATTAATCAGCTATCACAGTCTCATTTTAAAAGAGAAAAACATGTACAAGGACACACCAGAAGGGCATTCATGGCAATCCGTAATTAAAATATGCAAAGTGATGTGCCCAAAACGCAACAGAAGGAACTCCATGTTGCCAACATCATTTAAAAGGGAAAAACGCTGGCAAAATGCAGAAATGGAAATGAATTTGTTTTCCATTGCCAGGATACCAATGCCACGCAGATAGGAATACAAAAGAAGACGTTTTTCATCTCCCGGACACCAATATAAAATGCAGATAGGAAATCAAATGTTCTTCCCATTGCCAGAGTACCAATACAATGCAGACAGGAATACAAAAACATTTTTCATCTCCTGGACACCAATATAAAATGCAGATAGGAAATCAAACGTTCTTCCCATTGCAAGAGTACCAATACAATGCAGACAGGAATACAAAAACGTTTTTCATCTCCCAGACACCAATATAAAATGCAGATAGGAAATCAAACGTTCTTCCCATTGCCAGAGTACCAATACAATGCAGACAGGAATAACAAATAAGAACGTTTTTCCATTTCCAGGATACCAATATAAAAATGCAGACCTGAAATCAATTCGTTTTTTTTTTCATTGCTAGAATACCCAAAAATTTGCAGACCGGAAATCAATTCGTGCTTCCAATGCTATAACCCCAATACAGTGCATACAACAGTAAGAGAACATAAGGATCTGATGGAAAAGGTCATGGAATGATTGTCGGGGTTTCCATCAGTCAAGGCATAGAGAAAACCAACCAGGACACAAGATAATCCACACGCAGAGGTCGTTTCCAGATGGCAGAATCAACAATCGGCCAGGGAAAAACATCAAGGGTAGTCGGCTAACAGGTTCGTCCTTCGCTCATCATCCTCACACAGAAAAGCAGGGCATTGAGATCCATAGGTCTTTTAACGCTAAGGCGACGACCGTAGATCAGGCTCCTGGCCGACTTCTCAGGCGAGAACTGGTGAGCTAGGGATGAAGGCTAAACAACCATGAAGGTCACAATCAACACAGGAAGGCGGTCAAGACATGCAGGAAAACGAAGGCCATGGGAGTCAACAACCATTGAGCTAGGCTAAGGAAAGTTCCAGTCACCAATTTTAAAAAACATCATTTTACTTTTCCATTAAATAAGGAGATCCAAGTATAAGTCCTAATACATTCTACCATGAAAAAATGAAGAGAGCGTATCATTGCCTGGTCGCTCGCTCCGAATGACGTCCCGCGCGCTCCATGCAACTCCCGCTCACCGACCGTCGATACTTCACCGGTACCTCCCAACCAATGCTAGGTGTACTCTTCTTCCCCCTTAGCCCCCCGAGCCGCTAAGGGGCCACACACTCACTATCCAGAGATTTTGACTACCTCCTAGCTCGCCTCGCAAGGCCGAGCTGGGTATCCCAACTCCCACAAGTTAAGTTAGTCAAGTAGATATTTCTGCAGCGTAACGTTACGCAAACAGAAGAAGATCCTTCATCCTTCTCCTTCATTCATTATATAGAATTTCGAACTTCCTTTCTTTCCTAAAATATCATTTCATTAAAGTTTTAAAAATAAATTCCTAAAAATTCCTCTTCGTACAAGTGTCCCCCATCCCCTACATTCTTCCATAATTTAATTTCTTTAATTGATTAATTATCTTTATTTCCCTCACCCACCTAGAGTTACTCCTAGAATCACTCCTAGGTGTCCCCAAATTCTCTTACAGGTTTTAATGGCTTTCCCTATTATTAAATTGCTAGTTCAGTTTAAATTAGAAAGCTATTAAATGGTAGATACTTTTTCTAAGTTTGACTTTCCACTTTTTCCCTTATATTCCCCTTTTTCCCTTTTTATGTTTACCTATTTTCCTAGTTTCCTAATTTTTTAGATTTTCCCTCTTTCCCCTTTTTAATTAGAACTCAAAAAGACAGGTGTGGAAATTAACCCTTTTTCCCTTTTCTCATTTAATTAGTATTTTAAAATTATCAAAATAATAAAACCATTAATTCCCCTTTTTCTTTTAAATTTTATTCCAACAGATATATTTTTTTTAATGAATAAATTAAATTTATTATTCCCTTCGTGTTACAAGATTTAACGAAGGTCATAATTATTATTTATGTGGTTTTTATTTTTATTATTATTATTGTTATCTTTTTTTATAGAGAGATAAAATTTTACCACTAGCATAGTTTAGACTTAAACCTTAAATTTTCGTACAGGGCGACATTTAATTAAGGAATTTGTTTTAAAAATTTCTTAACACGTTATTCATCTTAAGGCCATCTAGGTTCATTCCTTTATCATCAACAACACGACGTGCCCTTCAGGACACACTAGGTGCTCCGAGGGTGCCACTCGCCTTAATCTGTTTCCCTTACGCGACGTGCCCTTCAGGACGCACTACGTCCTCGAAGGGTGCTGTTAGAAAAACAAGACCGCGGAGCAATAAAATAAAACAAATGCAGAAACAAAACACATAAGACACACAATACAAGAGAGACACAGATTTACGTGGTTCACCCAGTGTGGGCTA
>JZKD02S1645427.1:98645-109799 GCA_000966675.3 Picea glauca
ATTTGAACTTGAAATATTTTATTTAAAGTGGACATTGAAATATATTATTTATGGTCTACATTGAAATATTTTTATTTATGACCCAAATTGAAATATATTTTTTTGTTATTGATATTTTTTTTAAATATGATATGTCAACTCCATGTTGACCATGGAAGGAAATTACACATGTCACTCGTGTGTGTGTGTGTGTGAGAGAGAATGCGTGCCACATGTCAACTCCACTTCATGTTAAACATAATATTTTTTTGCTTTCGGTTACATCTCTCAAGCGCGCGCACACACACACACACACAATGTTGATATTGAAATATTTTACTTAAAGTGGACATTGGAATATTTTATTTATGGTCCAGATTGAAATATTTTTTTAAATGTCACTTGTCCACTCCATATTAAGCATTGAAGGACTTACACATCTCCCTCATACTCTTAAGTAGAAAGCAGTAAGTGGAATAAGAATATGTTTACGTTCAATTACTTTATCTTTCTCTCTCTCCATATATAAAGTTGATATAAAATTATTTTAGTTAAAGGTGGACATTAAAATATTTTACTTATGTTGGATATTGAAATATTGTTTTGGTTATTAATATCTTTTTTAAATGCCACATTTCAACTTCATGTTGAGCACATAAGGAATTATACATATCCCTCATACTGAATTGTAAAAAACACCTTTAGGTGCAACAATTATTGTTGGAAAAAAATATAAATGTGAAAGAAAAAAGTGTTTGCTAGTACAAAAAATTTGAATGTTTGTCATAATTTATTAGTTCATGATTACTTTAAAGTTTTTTTTGTCAGCAAACCAAACTAAAAATTCTATTTATCAAAGAGGAGAAATATATACATCAACCAATCAGATGTTTATTTGTCACTAGGGAAACCCGACCAACAACAGTGGAGCAAAATAAGTATCCAAAGAGTTTGATCTAAGTTCTAGATTAAAACCAAAATTATATAGCTGGAACATTATTCAAAATATCTATCTATCTTGCATATATGTCTAAAGAAGTCTATAATATGCAAAAAAAAAAAATAACCTTTCAGAGATCTAATGAGGAGAAGGGCCACATGCCCTCCCATGAAGAGGTTGGTCTAGAGGCCTGGGGGAATTGGCTTGCTAATCCTCCTCATGGCGGTATTGGATATTCAGACAAGCCCGTATGTCCTGGAGTTCTTGGTGAACCACATCTAGTTGTTCTTTCATTTCTTCCTTTCCCTCTTCACTGTCCAACAACATCTTATCCATGAAAGTTTTGATATGCCAATACAAATCAACCATCTTCAGAAATTTGGTATTCATGGCTCGTGGGCTTCCCATGTTGGGGACCCAAGTTCCAATCTCTGCATCGACCTCCCAGTCATGAACCTCTACTCATTCTTGACAAACCTCCTTTCAACAGATACAAGAGTAGTTTGAATGTGTGAAGGAGTTCGTTGACATAATTTTGTTGTTGCCTCCTGAGTAGATTGCTGGACTCGAGGGCTTACCTGCTCAGGGATAATATTACTTGAGGATGAGGGGTCAGGAGGACCCTTGCGCTCTCTGTGGTATCCTTGTGAGTATCCTCATAAGGGTGGCATTGTTGTAGGATGGGATGTGCACATGGTAGAAATACACACGGGAGGAAGCTTTTGCAAAAAGGAGGCCTCCCCGATCTATATCACAAGGTTGAATGGGTGGTTTCCATCCACAAGAAGCAAACTTCCAACCAAAAACCCAACCAGGATCTAAATGATAATCCTCATACTTGCGGAACAAGCCAACCCTACGGAGAATTTAAGTCAGTTCGAGTGATAATTGTCTTCCAGAGTGGAGTAAATGGTATTCATATCGTATGATTGTTGATCAATGTCAATGTACCCTTGATTTAATGACCTGGTACCTACTCGCATCACTAGAGATGCCTCACATGAACCTATATTCATTGAAATCCACCTCGTGATCGCTTCCTGCCAGAAGCCATTCCTCATGGTTGCCATCACATCGCTCCTAGATACTTCTCAAATAGATAATCCTCTCTTTATTTAGCCTCCCAAACATTTCATCCAAAAAATGATTGCTTTAATGTAATTACATGTTAAAAATACCACATTTTACTTAGAGAATGAAGGAAAATATATAATTTATTTTTTCATATTATTATTTTTAAAAATATATATAAATAATATATAAAAACATTTTATAATATTTTTTTATTAAACACTAATTATTAAAAAATCAAAACTAAAAGAGCTCAATATTAAAATATCCATAAAGATATTTCAAATTGCCCCCACATATATAAAAATCCAATTTTTAAAATAACCAAAAAGAAAATAATCATCGTCATGAAAATTAAATAGAGCTAACAATTTATATAGAAAACAATCATTGTCATGAAAATTAGATAGAGGTAACAATTTATATGTATTTAAACACATTTTTAATTACATATAGCTAACCGTAAAAATATATATTTTAATTATTACTAATATATTTATATTTAATAAAAAAATATTTTTTAATTATTATTAATATATTTATATTTATTTGTAATAAAGTAAATAAGATATTTACAATATTTTATATAAGTGTAAATTTGGTATTGTTTTTTTTATTTCTTTATATAACAATTTTTATATTATATTAGGGATCATATATATCATATCTCTTTCATATATATATTGATATTTTTATTTTTATGTGTATATATATTTTGCTACTATATAAAATTATTATTAGTATTTGTTATAAGCATTATATATTTTTTGAAGTGGACATATGATGTAAGTGTTACTTACTTGATAACATCTTTATCATAGCGGGCTATAAATGCACCTTGTTACTCTCAGTGCAATAAGCCTGCAAACCACTTTTCTATATATCAAAGGAACAACATAAAAACTTGAGAGGATATTAAGAAAGAAAAAAAACAAAGATCACTTTTGCCCCCTCCCAACTCCATGAGAGGGATGTTGGATACACAAAAGATGTGGTTGATCCCAAACAAAAAAGGGAGACTACTTTATCATGTGGTTGTGTGGGGGAATATGTGTTCATTAAACTAGTTGTCCTTTTCAAACTAGGATGAAAGAGTACTATGTAAATATTGTTCACAACTGTGTCAAAAGGTTGGCACTTGTAGAGCACTCGATTGAAACAATGCACCCTACTTTATGGAGGATGCAAAAATCATGGCTAGTATTGATTATTTCATCAAGCATCGTATAAGAGAAGTTGTAGAAATTGGAAAACTTGACAACGCCTTGAATCCAGGGATGACAGTTGGAAACTTGACAACACTGGGAAACCCATCATTCAAAAGTTCAAAAAGAATTGGATTGTTCCTTTGGTTACACAAATTAGTGTAATAAAATATTCTCCTATTTTCCAAGTGTGTGTGTGTGTGTGTGTGTGTATATATATATATATATATATATATATATATATATATATATATATATATATATATATATATATATATATATATGGTTGGTTGGCCTATTCTATATCACCCTCCGCTACCATCTCCTTTTGGGTGGTTAGTGGTCCTTGAGGATGGGATTTTCCTGAAAAGCCCGAAATGTTGGATATATAAAAATTTTATTGCAAGTTCTAAATTTTCCTAAAAACTACAACCATTTGATACACATAACAATAAGCATAAATTAAGTTGTAAATGAAAGCAACTTAGCATCATGTGGGGGTCCATCATGGTCTTGGGAATTGAGCCCAATACCTTCTTAGTGTGGGATGATCGCCTCCCATCCATCATTATCATATGCAATCTTATGAGACTTCTTTACTTTTGAAATTGTAAGAGTCAATGTTGGAAACTTATCATTCTAATGCACACAAGGGGGAGCCCAACTATGGAACAATATGTTCCTTCTCATGCATAACTTGACCAACCCTATGGTGGGGCCTTCGTTCTATGTTTTGGGACTACCTAGAGTGATTCAGATGCATTGGAAAGGAAACAAGTGGCTCCATATTCATGGTGTAAGGTGCAACCACCTAGTAATCTAATACTTGACATAGGCATGCCACATCCATTTTAATCTCTTGGACTAAACAATAATGTACATGTGTATATGTTAACATGGCTTAATTAGTGCATGCTTTATTCAAAACAAAATTGTTTTGTTTTTCCCAAAAAAAAGACAACACTTTGATTCTAATAAGTTTCATATTGAGAATAAATCAATATCCAATGGAAGTTTATCTCTTATGAGAATGGATTTATAAGTATTGGAGAGAAGAAAAATCTATTTATAAAACTTAGTGACCCATTCCTAATTATATTTAGCATGATCATAATATCAAAATATATAATTTGGAATTAAAAACAAAATTACTTTGTTTATCCCAAACCCAAACAAGCACTTTGATTCTAATAAGTTTCTTATTGAGAAAAAATCAATATCCAATGGAAGTTTATCTCTTATGAGAATGGCTTTATAAGTATTGGAGAGAAGGGAAAATCTATTTATAAAACTTAGTGACCCATTCCTAATTATATTTAACATGATTATAATATCAAAATATATAATTTGAAAATTTAAATTTATCTAAATATGAAATTTAATGTTTAAAAAATATTTATATAAATTAATTTGTTTTCAAGATCCTCTCCATCCAAAATAAGAGACCATGCAAAAAAAACTTTTTGGGTTCAATAAGTGGCTTCCAAACACTACAAACCCAATTTTTTTATTTTTATTTTGAATATACTTTAATCTTTAAATCTTATTCAATCCATCAACAAAGATGGATTATGAAAAGCCAACTATAAACATTAGTAAGCTTATATTTTTGCTTCCAATCTTTTCCCAAGATTGAAAAGTTTTTAAGATAAACTTTCTAAATATAAATTTAGAAACAATATTCTTAATTTAATTAAGAATTAATTAATCAAGTTTTGAAAACCTAAACTTTGCTTTTATACATTCCAAAGCATATAATCTCCACTCTCAACACCAAATATGTGTGAGATAAGTTGAAATATTATGAAAAACAAGGATGGATTATGAAAAGCCAACTATAAACATTAGTAAACTTATATTTTTGCTTCCAAATCTTTCCCTAAGATTGAAAAGTTTTTAAACACTTTTTTTAAATATAAATTTAGAAACAATATTCTTAATTTAATTAAGAATTAGTTAATCAAATTTTGAAAACCTAAACCTTGCTTTTATACATTCCAAGGCATATAATCTCCAACTCTCAACACCAAATATGTGTGAGATAAGTTGAAATATTATGAAAAAAAACATAAGGCCAAGAACCATGCAACCTTTCCACACCTTCCTTTTATTCAAAATGGTAGAGTCAAAATGGTTAGCCTTTCCACACCTTGCATCCATTCAAAATGGTTAGAGACCATCATAACAAGTGGTCATGAAAGGACCACCTAGATCCCAAAGCTCTTTCTTGAAATTAGGATTCATACCTTTCCATGATTTCCAAAGACATTGAACCAAAAAAGTTCCTTTTACATGGGTTGGGATAATGACAGATTTTGATCGAGAAAATTATTATTTTTTCTAAAGGAGCTCCATAACAAATGTATTTTTTTAAAGCACCATCCAACCTTCGTTCCTTCTAGGGCCTTAGTTCTCATTTTACACACATCATCTAATCTACATGTAAATTTAATGTTGACATGACACCACGTTGATTTCTAAGGGTGCAACACAAGTTGTTATTAACTTGATTAAAACAATCATTATTAGCGTAGAGAAAACTAGCTAAGAATTATAAATCCTTCGATAATATCGTCACCCTTTGGATTCAAATTCTTACATTCTAATATTTGATATAATGTTGTTATATATATATATATATATATATATATATATGCTAAAATTAATTATTGAGTATTTCTTTTTATTATTCAATAAATAGGTTTGAATAAGTTTACTTCACTTCGTATATTTTTTTAAACGATGGTCTTTTCAATTATAATCAAAGTTAAATTTAAAAAAAAAAAATTGAATAAATTGAATTTAAATATTTATGTTAATCAAATAAAAATTGTGATTTGATATTTTCAATAATTTGAATTTTAAATATGGTTAATGTATGTTTTTGAAATGTCTTTTTTTTATTTTTAGAAAATTGAAAATTTCTTTTTATAATTGTAGTTTGTTCATTAAATATATTTTTAAAAAAATTATTTTTATATACAATAATATAAAGTTAATTTTTTTTTAAAATAAAATAATATTTTTCCTAATAAAAAAATAAGTAATTTTATTTATGAAAACAAAATTACATCAACACATGTCCTTAACATTGAGAATAGGAGAGCATATTTAAAATCATAGAGCAACAATAAACCAAATAGATAAACAAGGTTGAAACACAAAAATAACTAGATTGAAATATATAAATAAATTAATATTAAATAATATAAAAATTAAATTTTATAAATCTTTACAAATTAATTAAAGTGCAAAACTTATGAAATTTTAAAGGTTTACACTTTTAGAGATTTGATCTTTCTAGATACTTGATAAATCAAAGGTTAAAATGGGTCTATATTAGTGATACTATATACATATTTTCATTATTATGTCTATTGATTAATTGAACCTACTTGTTATTTATATCTGTTTATTTATTTATATATATTTTAATGTTTTTTATTATTTTATTTCAATTTTCTATATTATTATTATTATTATTATTTTAATTAATTATGTTTTTTATTATTTTATTTTAATTCGTTATGTTAAATTGTAAAGCACATTTCCACACAAATATTTTAACCAATATAACAGAATTATTAATAAAAAATATTCTAACAAATAAATTTATGAATTTTAGACGTATTAATAATAACAAATAATAGTGTCGTGAAAATGAAGTTCCATGAGGTTTCGAGTTCAATTCCCCCCGACTTACCTTGTGTGCCGCGTAAGGGACATCGTGGGCACACCTGGAAGTTATAGTGGTAGCGGTTGGATAACACGGCCACGTGTAACGCGAGGTGCCCAACTAGTTACTCCAGACAAAAAAAAAAAAAAAAAATTTACATAACCTTGCCTTGATATTCCTTTTGTGAAGATACTTGACTTGTACTAAACTACAATTATTTCATTTTCAGACACTATTGATCGGACTTTTGATTGTAAGTAATTTTCCATGCAATTTGCGTGGAGAAGTGCTTTTGTCAACACGGGAGACGTGGACCTTCTTAATGTCTTAATGAAGTTTTGTTTTTTAACATTATACTACAAACGATATTGACAATGTCCCAATCACATTACATCATTGCCAAATATATATTATGTAGATTTGATTACAAATGGACAATTTGTCTTCCCAATTACGTTACAAACACTATGTCCAACGTTACACAAACATGACTTTGGTGAAAAAAACAAAAAACAAATCTATATAAGTTTGATTGAAAAAATCAAGAATGTTCGTCCGGGCAAATCCTTCTCTTTAAAAAAATAGCTAAAATGTTTGTCATGACATATTCATTCATGACCATTTGAATGTACCTACATGTTAAAACTATCACATCTTGCCTTCAAAGTTGGGAAGAACGTGATAAGGATTTTGACATTATTTTGAAAGGTCTATTTTATTACCATGTTTATTTTTTATAATAAATTAATCATTATTATTTGATAGTAGACTTGGTCCTTTTAATACCAAATAAACTGGAAAGAAGTCACCAGATTGTTCACGGTTCAACTCTTTTAACCCTACCACTATGATCCAAAATATAAGTTGTCATTTTTGGGGGTATGAAAAGAAAAAGGAGAGAGTTGTTTACTTGAATTCTGAACATTTGCCTTCGATGGTAATTTTGAAGAAGAGTAGTTGAAAAGGAGAGAGTTGTTTACTTGAATTTTGAGCATTTGTCTTCGATGGTAATTTTGAAGAAGAGTAGTTTTTTAGAGGGATTTTAGGGAAAACCTCTAAAAGAGCCTTGTTCCTTGGACAACGAGGGGTGCTCTTGCTCTCCTGTGCTACTTTTGAACCGAGATCTTCTGCTTATTGGGAATAAGACATTCATTTTCCAAATGTTTGTAGATGTGACATCTTCCACATTTGAAAGGCATTCTCTCAAGGGTTGATAGAATATGGCCAACACTTTTCTAATGATGATGGAGTCAACCGAATCTTTTGTGAGGTCTAATCCAACAATCAATCTAGCCATTCCCATATTCCCTTTATCTTTGTAAAAATTATCGACTTCGTAGAACAGACTCACGGCGTTATCGTTTTCTCTGAAGAATTCATCCAAGCATAGAAGCAAAGGTAGACTCGATAGCCTAACCAATATTGGATAGTAATCCATATGGGTTGAATTGGCGTCGAATTCCAAGTGCCACTTCTTAAGAAAGAGTGATTGCAAACCCCATTGCCATCTTGATTGTAGAATTTTATCAGTGTCCACCTTCAACCTAAGGATTCATAGCATCCAACCTTTGACCAATGCCATGCAGCATGGGGAGTAATCTAGCATCATAGCAGAAGTGATCCGCAGTTCTATCTGTAAAAAATAAAAAATGCAGCAACAACAAGACTGGTACACAAGAAATAAACATTGCACAAATACAAATATGTAGAGAATGAAAAGAAGAACATTGGAAGTGAGAAGTAAAATGACCATTCGTTATATTTCGGCAAGAAGACACCCTTTTTATCAGATTGGGTGAATTTTGTTTACAACAACATCAAGAGACTTGCTACTTTATTTCTAATTGACAAGTGTTGTTTCGCTTTTTATTTAGTTAACTGCCTAACAAAAAAATCATGCTAATTCTTATTAGGAACTACCCTACTCAGCTAAACTGGCGAGATAAATCTACAATAGAAACAACTATGCGAAGGGAGATGGGCAACCTCTTTGGTGGCCTAATTCCTCCATGTTTAGATCCAAAAGTGTCCCTCCTTCCACCAGCAAGTGAGGGAAAGAAAACTGCAATATTGATGGAGACATCCACTTGGCCTACGCAAGTGTCTGGCCCTTGCAACCCAGAAGGTAGGAAACATAGTGTTGTTGCCGAGTGTTGCAAGTCTGAGAGTCAAGAATGGTGTCTGTGAGTAGAGGAGGCTAAAAATATGGTAGATTGTCCACTGGATGATGTACCATAACGGTTTCCTCAAGGAGTGGTGACTCAAACAACTTGAGATTGTTGACGTTGAGCACATCATGGATGCCAAGTTGTGGTGGCAAGTCCAGGTGATAAACATTCTCGCCAATTATTTTGAGCATGGTGTATGGACCATATTGCAAAGGGTGGAGCTTATGATGTTTTCCTTGGAAGCGATGGTTATCCATTGATAGCCATATGCGATTGCCAAGCTGAAACACCAATGGTGTGTGTTGTTTATCGTGCCTCTACTTGATGCACTCTTGTGTTGCTTGCAATGCCTCTGCTACTTGGGAATGTCTTTGTGCAATGTTGTGGATGAAACTCTGCGTTGATTGTTGCTCTTGTTGTTGTCGTGTAGACCCGAGGATGCAAGAGTGAGTGGTAACTATGAGGGCACACTTGGCTGAAATCCCAAACAAACCTCGAAGGGTGAAAAACATGTGGAGGAGTGGGTGGCCCTGTTATAACTGTGCTAAATGACGTGAAAATAAGAGTCCCACTACTTGTTTTTGGCAAAGTAGACGTGAAGAGAGTGGACTAGAGTGTGTTTCACAACCTCTATTTGGCCGTTAGTTTGGCGGTGAAAAGCGGTGGAGAAACAAAGTTGTCATCCGAGCGAAGACCATGGAGTATGCCAAAAGGTACTGAGGAAGCAGGAGTCACGATCTAAAATGATACTACTGGGTAAGCCGAAATGGGGCCACACATGATGGAAAAAGAGGTTAGTAGTTTGCACAACAGTTGTAGTTTTATGACAGGGAAGGAACATAGCCATCTTAGAGAATTGACAAAATATGACCCAAATAACATCATACTTGCAAAATGTGGTAGGGAGACCACTTAGAAAGTCCATGGGAATGGATTCCCATGGACGAGAAGGAACTGGTAGAGGTTGGTAGAGACCACGAAGATGGTTAGTTGGCTTACTTTGTGAACATAGGGATCAAGTATAAATGAATTTTTCCACGTGTTTGGATAATGCAAGCTGATAGAAATGGCGTTGGAGATTGAGGATGGTTTTGGTTGTGTCGAAATACCTGCCACAAGAAGAGGCGTGTGCTTCTTGGATTAGAATGAGACAGTCATCGATCTGCAACATGCATAATTGATTGAGTTTGTAGAGCCACCCTTCATGGATGGTGTAGTCAAGAAATGGAATTTGGTTGATGATCGTAGGTTGTTGCAAAGCACACCAGACTTCTATAAAACATGGGCATGTGCCATACATGTCCTTCCATGCATCATAAGTTGCACAACAGACTTAAGTAATCGTGATTTATTGATAGATAATTCGGTCTCCTAGCGCGTGGGATTTTGCTTGGGTTAAAGGTATAGATATTTTATATTGTGCCATGGTTACTGTCACGCCTATCGCCTTGTGGCGACATGATTCCTGATGAGGGGATCATTGCGTGCCTGATTGATAAATGTGAATGATAACCTAGCCAAAGTCTTGTGCTTACCGATGTGGGTGTTTTGTTCGTTGTTAACTGTTTCCTGAATTGCATAAGTGGTGTTTGTCGTCAAGTCATGTTGATTAATTGTTGTCGTTGTTACTTTCCTTCTTTAAAAAAAAAAAAATTGCTTTGTGTCGCATGCAGTCTTAACAATGGGGTTGTTATATTAACTTTGGATCTATCATGAGCCAAGAGGGATCATGTCCCTCGAGGTGCAAACCTTTCATTAAGTTTTTCACCCTAAAAGATATGGTTGATCTCAAACAAAAAAGGTGTAACATCCCGCTCTGGCGCACTGAGCGAACTTATTCTTTGAGGACACTTGCTCACAAGTGATCCGGATTACTATGCTATTAAAACTTTTGATTTTGATTATGAGGCGTTATGGGTTGATGACAAGTTTTTTTACTGCATTGACATAGACAGGTTCTATTGACTCGGTTTACTGAGTGTGTAGGATTTTGGACCTCAAGGATGCAGAGGCATCGATGGAACCCCTTGGACTCCGGATCGATTCAGGGAGTGTACCATTGGGGTTTGATTGTTTTACTGTGATATTAGTGCATCTGATTAGATGATATGATAT
>JZKD02S1645427.1:119030-138864 GCA_000966675.3 Picea glauca
TGGTGATGTGATTTTCACTTCGTGATTATACCTCCAACATGAAGGTCCGCATGATGGTCTTCGAATTGAAAGGAAGCGCTCTTCTATGGTGGAAGACGCTCCTACCGCAACTGAAAATGGTCGTCAAAGACATGTCATGGGAACTGTTTGAGGAATGGTTCTGAGAGAGATACCTTTCAGAGGAATTCATTGAGCGTTAGCTCAACGAGTTTAATGCCTTACGACAGTGCGGTCTTACGATGCCTGAGTACGAGGCCCGTTTTATGGAGCTACTCTGGTATGCTCCACACCTTAACACTGAGAAAATTAAGGTCAATAGGTTCATGTTCGGCCTTAACGGCAGCATACGTGCAAAGGTTAGGATTTTTATGCCTCAAACCTTGCATGATGTCGTCCAGAAGGCCTTCATAGCAGAGAAGGAGCTTATCAGTGGGGGTCAGACAAGGACTCCAGCGAGACCAGCAAGGCAGTTGTCATCTAGAGCACAGCAGCATCAGACACCAGCCAGACATATGTTGGGATATCGTGGCTTCTAGAGGGGATCCACTTTCACTACACCTTGGGGACCGATGCCTCAACAATGGACACCTTATCGGGGACCACAACATCAGCAGCAGCGTCGACCGCAGCAACAGCAATTTAGGCCTGTTCAGCAGAACATACCAGGATTCTAGGCTGGTGGGTCGTCATCTTCTACTTCGAGCACCAGGACTACTGGGCCAAAGAAGGGGTGTTGGACATGTGTGGAGCCACACTACTAGCGTGACTGTCGGTGGAGAGGATTACAATGTCTGGATCAGTCGGACCCACTACCGTGGGAGATATGGGCAAGGCCCATCAGATTCATGCAGCGGTGAATAACTACCTGGAAGAGCATCAGTCGACTATGCTTGAGACGACAGGTACCATCACTGACCAGACCCTTAGTATTTTGATAGATCTCGGTGCTACCGAGAGTTTCATTTCTGGTGCAGTGCTAAAAAGGATTAAGGTAAAGTCAGTCAAACAGGATGAGTTTATCTTCTAGAGATGGCTTCGGGAGCCAAACAAAAGGTTGGAGGAAAGGTTACGGGCTGTATCCTTAACCTGAGAGAGTTTGTCACAAGGGCCAACTTGTACGTGATGATCTTAGGATCTTATGATGTCGTAATTGGTATGGACTGGTTGGAATCACATGAGGCGATACTCAACTGTAAGACAAAACGGTTGAGCTTGGTCGATGATGAGGGATAGAGACGTGTGATTGTAGGACAGAACCAGGGAGGTTCCCTGCGGTTCATCTCTTCCTTACAGCTACGAAATAGCATGTGAAAGGGGTGCAAGTTTTATGCGATCCTTGCGTTAAACAAGAAGGGATTAACAAAAGGTTTAGAACACCTTCCGGTGGTGAGAGAGTTTGCGAATGTATTTTCGGAGGAGTTACCTGGGATGTCATTGGACAGGGAATTAGAGTTCACCATAGACATAAAACCGGGAACTGAAGCAATAGAAAGAATGCCTTATCAGATGTCGACCCCAGAATTACAAGAGTTAAGAATGCAACTAAAAGAATTGTTGGACCTGAGACTGATACATCCAAGTGTGTCACCATGGGGTGCACCTGTTATTTTCATTCGAAAGAAGGATGGGTTGTGGAGGCTCCACATTGACTGCCATCAATTGAACAAGGCCACGATCAAGAATCAATATCCATTGCCAAGGATTGATGATCTGTTCGATCAAATGAAGGGCACGACGATGTTCTCAAAGATCGATTTTTGATCAGGGTATCATGAGTTATGGATTAAGGAAGATGACGTCCCTAAGATCGCATTTAAGATAAGGTTTGGACATTATGAGTTCACTATTTTACCATTTAGACTAACAAACACCCCAGGGGTATTTATGAGTTTGATGAATGGGGCATTCCGTGAGTACTTGGACAAGTTTGTCCAATTATTCATTGATGGTATTTTGATTTACTCTCGGATGACGGAAGAGCATGACGAGCACTTGTGCTTGGTACTACAATGTCTGCAAGAGCACAAATTATATGGGAAGTTATCCAAATGCCCATTTTATCAATCGAAGATCCACTACTTAGGGNGTCAAAGACATGTCATGGGAACTGTTTGAGGAATGGTTCTGAGAGAGATACCTTTCAGAGGAATTCATTGAGCGTTAGCTCAACGAGTTTAATGCCTTACGACAGTGCGGTCTTACGATGCCTGAGTACGAGGCCCGTTTTATGGAGCTACTCTGGTATGCTCCACACCTTAACACTGAGAAAATTAAGGTCAATAGGTTCATGTTCGGCCTTAACGGCAGCATACGTGCAAAGGTTAGGATTTTTATGCCTCAAACCTTGCATGATGTCGTCCAGAAGGCCTTCATAGCAGAGGAGGAGCTTATCAGTGGGGGTCAGACAAGGACTCCAGCGAGACCAGCAAGGCAATTGTCATCTAGAGCACAGCAGCATCAGACACCAGCCAGACATATGTCGGGATATCGTGGCTTCTAGAGGGGATCCACTTTCACTACACCTTGGGGACCAACGCCTCAACAATGGACACCTTATCAGGGACAACAACATCAGCATCAGCGTCGACCGCAGCAACAGCAATTTAGGCCTGTTCAGTAGAACATACCAGGATTCTAGGCTGGTGGGCCATCATCTTCTACTTCGAGTACCGGGACTACTGGGCCAAAGAAGGGGTTTTGGACATGTGTGGAGCCACACTACTAGCGTGACTGCCGGTGGAGAGGACTACAATGTCTGGATCAGTCGGACCAACTACCGTGGGAGATATGGGAAAGGCCCATCAGATTCATGCAGCGGTGAATAACTACCTGGAAGAGCATCAGTTGACTGTGCTTGAGACGACAGGTACCATCACTGACCAGACCCTTAGTATTTTGATAGATCTCGGTGCTACCGAGAGTTTCATTTCTGGTGCAGTGCTAAAAAGGATTAAGGTAAAGTCAGTCAAACAGGATGAGTTTATCTTCTAGAGATGGCTTCGGGAGCCAAACAAAAGGTTGGAGGAAAGGTTACGGGCTGTATCCTTAACCTGAGAGAGTTTGTCACAAGGGCCAACTTGTACGTGATGATCTTAGGATCTTATGATGTCGTAATTGGTATGGACTGGTTGGAATCACATGAGGCGATACTCAACTGTAAGACAAAACGGTTGAGCTTGGTCGATGATGAGGGATAGAGACGTGTGATTGTAGGACAGAACCAGGGAGGTTCCCTGAGGTTCATCTCTTCCTTACAGCTATGAAAGAGCATGTGAAAGGGGTGCAAGTTTTATGTGATCCTTGCGTTAAACAAGAAGGGATTAACAGAAGGTTTAGAACACCTTCCGGTGGTGAGAGAGTTTGCGGATGTATTTTCGGAGGAGTTACCTGGGATGTCATTGGATAGGGAATTAGAGTTCACTATAGACATAAAACCGAGAACTGAAGCAATAGCAAGAATGCCTTATCAGATGTCGACCCTGGAATTACAAGAGTTAAGAATGCAACTAAAAGAATTGTTGGACCTGGGACTGATACGTCCAAGTGTGTCACCATGGGGTGCACCTGTTATTTTCATTCGAAAGAAGGATGGGTTGTGGAGGCTCTACATTGACTGCCATCAATTGAACAAGGCCATGATCAAGAATCAATATCCATTGCCAAGGATTGATGATCTGTTCGATCAAATGAAGGGCACGACGATGTTCTCAAATATCGATTTTTGATCAGGGTATCATGAGTTATGGATTAAGGAAGATGACGTCCCTAAGATCGCATTTAAGATAAGGTTTGGACATTATGAGTTTACTGTTTTACCATTTAGACTAACAAACACCCCAGGGGTATTTATGAGTTTTATGAATGGGGCATTCCGTGAGTACTTGGACAAGTTTGTCCAATTATTCATTGACGATATTTTGATTTACTCTCGGACGACGGAAGAGCATGACGAGCACTTGCGCTTGGTACTACAATGTCTGGAAGAGCACAAATTATATGGGAAGTTATCCAAATGCCCATTTTATCAATCGAAGATCCACTACTTAGGGCACGCCATCTCCGGTGAAGGTATTGTTGTGGATCCAGTGAAGGTCAAGGCCATTATGGAATGGCCTGCGTCGACGAATGTCCTGAAAGTGTGTAGCTTCATAGGTTTAGCAGGATACTATTGACAGTTCGTCGAAGAGTTTTCGAAGATAGCAAATCCAATCACGGAATTGTATAATAAAAACAATAAGTTTGTTTGGACCGAGAAATGCGTGGAAAAATTTCGGAGGCTCAAGGAGTTGTTGACAACAAGACTGATACTAAAGGTACCTGACATGGATGCAAACTTATTGGTATACACTGACGCATCTAAGGAAGGCCTAGGCAGAGTCTTGATGCAAGATGACCGAGTGATTGCTTACATCTTTAGGAAACTGAGAAGGCATGAGGAGAACTACACGACGCATGATTTGGAGTTTTTAGCCATCATATATGCCTTGAAGGTTTGGAGACACTACCTTGTCAGATGAAAATTTGAACTAAAGACTGACGATTGTGGACTACAACACATATTTACGCAAAGCGACATGAATGCTCGACAATGACGTTGGTCGAAATTGCTTAGCAAGTACGACTTTGAGATTACTTACATAAAAGGAACAATGAACTGAGTGGTGGATGCATTGAGTTAGAGACCACGCATCTTTTTGGTCTTGCCTCTTCAGACGAATCTGCGTGAAAACATTCTAACTTTACAAGGTAATGATGACTGGTACAAAGAGGTCAAGGGTTTTATTGGACAAAACACAATGATGGTACCATGATTTGAAGGATTTTTGTTTGATAGCGATAGATTATTGAGGTTTAAAAATTGGATCTATCTATCCCTGAACGACGAGTTGAGGATGTTGATCCTGAGCAAGGCTCATAGACTAGTTTACATTGCTCACCCTGGAGTCACAAAGATGAGGGAAGACCTTAAACCCTTATTCCTCTGGAAGTGAATGAAGGTCGACATAGTCAACTATGTGGCCAGATGTCTAGAATGTCAACAGGTAAAGGTTGAACATAGACACCCAACAGGATTACTACAACCACATGCTATTTCGGAATCAAAATGGGAGGCTATTTCGATGGATTTTATTGTTGGATTGCCATTGACGGCAAGGAGACATGACTCGATTTTCGTAGTAGTAGACACTCTGATGAAGAGTGCTCACTTTATTCTTGTGCGTACGACGTATCAGGCACTTGACAGGGTTAGAGTTTCCATCATGAAGATTGTGAGGCTACATGCCTTGCCTAAGAGGATTATATCCGATCGAGGATCGATGTTTACTAGACGATTTTGGATGAGTTTCCAAGAGGCCTTGGGAACCCAACTTAACTTTAGTACTGCGTATCACCCAGAGACTGACGGGAAGACTGAACGAACGAACCAAACCTTCAAGGACATGTTGCGCATGTACCTGATGGACCAACAAAAGCGTTGGGAATAATTCTTGCCACTAATGGAGTTCGCTTACAACAACTGTTACCAGAGCACCATTAAGATGGTGCCTTTCGAGTTTCTTTATGGGTGACCATGTCAGACACGTTTGAGTTTGGATCGGCTTGAGGATAGGGTCCTGGTGGGACCAGAAGTGAACCAAGAAATGGAAGAGAAAATGCAAACAATAAGAAAAAGGATTAAAGAAGCGCAGGATCGATAGAAGAGTTATGCCAATGTGCATCGTGTCGATCGTAGTTACGAGGTCGACGATCGAGTCTTCTTGCGAGTTAAACCGCATAAAAGTTTGATCAAGTTTGGGAAGGAAGCTAAACTCTCTCCTAGGTTCATGGGACCTTTCGAGATTGTGGAGAGAAAGGGGCCCGTGGCCTATCGACTAGCCTTTCCTGATTCTTTGAGGCTCATGCACGATGTTTTTCATGTATCTGTTTTGAGACATTATATTAGTGATCCTACACATGTTATTGACATGAGTTCCTTGCAGGTGATGGATGAGGGGGAACTCACGTCTAAGCCGATCCACATTTTGGATCATCGTGTTCAATAGCTATGGCGTCAAACGATAGAGAAGGTCAAATTCCAATGGGACAATTATAGTTCGCACTCGGCGACCTGGGAGGACGCATATGATATGCGCCAACAATTTCCATTTTTGTTTGATAGATAGACATATGATATTGTGATACACTTTATTTCAGAATTTATATTGTGAAAATTTGGGACGAAGTTTAGACCAAGAGGGGGTGTATGTAACATCCCACTCCGGCGCACTGAGCGAACTTATTCTTTGAGGACACTTGCTCGCAAGTGATCCAGATTACTATGCTATTAAAACTTTTGATTTTGATTATGAGGTGTTATGGGTTGATGACATGTTGTTTTACTGCATTGACATAGTCAGGTGCTATTGACTCAGTTATGAGGTGTTATGGGTTAATTTAATTTCTTTAATTAATTAATTATCAAACATAAAAAGGGAAAAAAGGGAACATAAAGGAAAAAACAGAAAGTCAAACTTGGAAAAAGTATCTACCATTTAAGATCTTTCTAATTTAAACTGAACTAACAATTTAATAATAGGGAAAGCCATTAAAACCTGTAAGAGAATTTGGGGACACCTAGGAGTGATTCTAGGAGAAACTCTAGGTGGGTGAGGAAAATAAAGATAATTAATTAATTAAAGAAATTAAATTATGGAGGAATGTAGGGGATGGGGGACACTTGTACGGAGAGGAATTTTTAGGAATTTATTTTTAAAACTTTAATGAAATGAGATTTTAGGAAAGAAAGGAAGTTCAAAACTCTATATAATGAAGGAAGGAGAAGGATGAAGGATATTCTTCTGTTTGCATAACGTTACTCTACATAAATATCTACTTGACTGACTTAACTAGTGGGAGTTGGGATACCCAGCTCGGTGAGGAGTGGTAGCTCGGCCTTGGGAGGTGAGCTGGGCGCTACTCGAAATCTCTAGATAGTGAGTGTGTGGCCCCTTTGTTGCTCGGGGGGCTAAGGGGGAAGAAGACGACCCCTAGCATTGGCTGGGAGGTACCAGTGAAGTCTCGACGGTCGGCGAGCGGGAGTTGCATGGAGCGCCCGGGACGTCATTTGGAGTGGGAAATCAGGCAACGATACGCTCTCTTCATTTTTGTATGGTAGAATGTATTAGGACTTATGCTTGGATCTCCTTATTTAACGGAAAAGTAAAATGATGTTTTTTAAAATTCATGACTGGAACTTTCCTTAGCCTAGCTCGATGGTTGTTGACTCCCATGGACTTCGTTTTCCTGCATGTCTTGACCACCTTCCTGTGTTGATTGTGACCTTCGTGGTTGTTTAGCCTTCATCCCTAGCTCACCAGTTCTCGCCTGAGCAGTCAACCAGGAGCCTGATCTTTGGTCGTCGCCTTAGCGTTAAAAGACCTATGGATCTCAATACCCTACTTTTCTATGCGAGGATCATGAGCGAAGGACGAACCTGTTAGCCGACTACCCTTGATGTTTTTCCTTGGTTGATTGTTGATTCCACCATCTGGCAACGGCCTCTGCGTGTGGACTATCTTATGTCCTGGTTGGTTTTCTCTATGCCTTGACTGATAGAAACCCCGGAAATCATTCCATGACCTTTCCCATCAGATCCTTACGTTCTCTTACCATTGTATGCGTTGTATTGGGGTTATAGCATTGGAAGCACAAATTGATTTCCGGTTTGCAAATTTTTGGGTATTCTGGTAATGAAAAAAAAAACGAATTGATTTCAGGTTTGCATTTTTATATTGGTATCCCGGAAATGGAAAAACGTTCTTATTTGTTATTCCTGTTTGCTTTGTAATTGTACTCTAGCAATGGGAAGAACGTTTGATTTCTTATCTGCATTTTATATTGGTGTCTGGGAGATGAAAAACGTTTTTGTATTCTTGTCTGCATTGTATTGGTACTCTGGCAATGGGAAGAACATTTGATTTCCTATCTGCATTTTATATTGGTGTCCGGGAGATGAAAAAAGTTTTTGTATTCATGTCTGCATTGTATTGGTACTCTTGCAATGGGAAGAACGTTTGATTTTCTATCTGCATTTTATATTGGTGTCCGGGAGATGAAAAACATTTTTGTATTCCTGTCTGCATTGTATTGGTACTCTGGAAATTGGAAGAACGTTTGATTTCCTATCTGCATTATATATTGGTGTCTGAGAGATGAAAAACATCTTTTTTTGTATTCCTGTCTGCGTGGCATTGGTATCTTGGCAATGGAAAATGAATTCATTTCCATGTCTGCATTTTTCCAGCATTTTTCCCTTTTAAATGATGTTGGAAACATGGAATTCCTTCTCGTGCGTTTTGGGCACATCATTCTGCATATTTTAATTACGGATAGCCATGAATGCCCTTCTGGTGTGTCCTTGTACATGTTTTCCCCTTTTAAAATGAGATTGTGATAGTTGATTAATTACCCACGATTTTACCATTCAAAACATGTCTGAGATCATTGTTTAAATGCTCATGTTTTTCCATTCAAAACATGTCTGAGACCATTGTTTAATGCTCACGATTTTACCTTTCAAAACATGTCTGAGATCGTTGTTTAAATGCTCACGATTTTCGATTCAAAACCTGTCTGAGACCCTTGTTTAATGCCCACGATTATTGCCTTTAAAAGTTGACTTTGATTGTTGTTTAAATACCCACAATTTTTCCTTTAGAATGTTGTCGGAGCTTGTTGTAATTACCCACGATTTTTCCTTTAGAATGTTGCCAGAGCTTGCTGTAATTATCTATGATTTTTGCCTTTAGAATGTTGACTGAGCTTGTTGGAATGACCACGAATTTACTAGAACCATTGCTACAGTTAATTGGCTTGTTAATTGCAATGTTAAATGCTATCTTAATTGCCTTACTAAATGCCAGAACAATTGTGACAACACTGTGAATGGTCAACAGATTCCTATTTATTGATTAAATGCCACAACAAGTTAAATGGTTAACAGTTATGTAAATTGCCTTGTTTTTGCACTATTAATCGTTATGTTAACCGTCATATAAATTTCCTCGCTAATATTATATTAATTGTTATGTTAATTAACATGATAATTGCCTTGTTAGTGCTATAATACTTGTTATGAAAATAGTCATGCAAACTACCCTGTTATTGCTCAATTAATTGATTATGTTAATCAATATGTTAAATGCCTGGTTAACTAATGTAATAAATTGTTATGTAACATATATGTAATTACCTTGTTGATTTGCTATGACAATGTTATTAGTTGGCAGTTTCCTCCTTAATGATAATAACCAACTAGTGTGGTTAGTTCAGTCATTATATCTAGACTAATGTTGAGGTTTAACTGTTCATAAGTGCTATAGGTAGGATTCCACTTTAAGAATGTTAATGTTGTTATTCAAGTTTATGGTTAGTTGGATTTATAGATATCGCCTAATTGGTAACCCAGACTCGCTAAATTTGAGTTGTAATTCATGTTAAGTTTGGTGGGTAACTCATTGACTGATGGAATATAGACTGGTTAATTGATCTGTAATTAACGCCAATTTAAGTCATAGATAATGATCTTTTAGCCTTGATTAATGGTTGTTGTTTAATATTAATTAATGTTGTACGTGGTTTTGTAAACGTTCAATGTGATTGGTTTTTCTCACTGTAAGGGTTGTTAGTATGATTGTCCTTAGCTTAATATTAATTAATTTTGGGTTGTTAGTATGATTGTCCTTAGCTTAGTAGGCTTGGTCTTCTTGTGTCGGGTAGGATGTAGACACCTCCTTATTCCTCAGAATAGTAGCTAGACTTGAGACCTTAAATGGTCAAAATTGATGGGAACTTGGGCTTGAGCATAGCTTATGTGTCCTCGAGGTCCTAACCATTGCAGGGTAGGATGGGCGGGTAGTCATTAATATTTTTCGTTGGTTGAATGTCGTACATTGCTTCCAGGTGTTTGATGTTCTTTTATGTTAGGCTGTTATGTTGTTGTTGCATGAGTTTCATGTGTTGTATCGTCGTCGTGTTGCGATGTTGAGTATAATGTCATTATTAACTTCCTACACACACACCCCTAAAAAAAATAAAAAATAAAAAAAATTAAGGGTGCTTTTACCAGTTGTACATCGTAGGAGTCATACCAGATGGGGATGTCACATGCAGTATCAGAGCGAGTTCGACCCGTGACTTGGGATCACTACGAATTTCATTGATATGATTTTATTATAATGTTACTAATTGAGTTGACTTGTATTCGTGCAGGTAATCATGGTTAGAGGACACCGCAGAGGCAGACGACAAGGTGTTATAGGAGGAGGCGTGATGCCTCCAGTGGCATCCACGCCTGAGGGATCTAACCCCCAGGGCGACGAGCAGGTTGTTGGACATGAGCAGATAGTAGTTGGTGATGTGGTCAGAATGATGAGATGTTTTCAGCGCATGTCTGAGGCACTGATCAACCGTTTGGAAAGAGATGAGGCCAGGGCATTGACACCCGCAGAGGTTCTGTTGCGGGCTCCGATCGGTACTGGTAGCATTCACCGTGAACTCGAGAAGGTAAAAATTCCTGAGTTCTTTGGTGCCCCAGATGGCGCAGTCGCCAAGGTATGGTTGGAGAACATGGTGATGTGATTTTCACTTCGCGATTATACCTCCAACATGAAGGTCTGCATGGTGGTCTTCCAACTGAAAGGAAGCGCTCTTCTATGATGGAAGACACTCCTACCGTAGCTGAACATGGTCGTCGAAGACATGTCATTGGAACTGTTTGAGGAACGGTTTCGAGAGCGATACCTTTCAGAGGAATTCATTGAGCGTTAGCTCAATGAGTTCAACACCTTAGGACAGGGTAGTCGTACGGTGCCCGAGTACGAGGCCCATTTTATGGAGCTGCTCCGGTATGCTTTGCACCTTAACACTGAGAAAATTAAGGTCAACATGTTCGTGTTCGGACTTAACGGAAGCATATGTGCAAAGGTTAGGATTTTGATGCCTCAAACATTGTAGGATGCCATCCAGAAGGCCCTCATAGCAGAGGAGGAGCTTATCAATGGGGGTCAGACCAGGACTCTAACGAGACCAGTAGGGCAGGTGTCATATGGAGTACAGGAGCATCAGGCACCAGCCAGACATACGCCAGGATATCGTGGCTTCCAGATAGGATCGACTTTCACTACACCTCGGCAACCGACGCATCAGCAGCGGACACCTTATTGGGGACCACAACATCAACAACAGCGTCGACCGCAGCAACAACAGTTTAGCCCTTTTCAGCAGAACAGACCAGGATTCCAGGTCGATGGGCCGTCATCCTCTACTTTGGGTACCAAGACTACTGGGCCGAAGAAGGGGTGTTGGACATGTGGGGAGACACACTACTAGCGCGATTTCCCGGTGGAGAGGACTAGAGCGTCCGGGTCATCCAGACCCACTACCGTGGGAGATATGGGCAAGGCCCATCGGAATCATGCAGCGGTGAATAACTTCCAGGAAGAGCATCAGTCCACTGTGCTTGAGACGACAGGTACCGTCGCTGACCAGACCCTTAGTATTTTGATAGATCCCGGTGCTACCGAGAGTTTCATTTCTGGTGTAGCGCTAAAAAAAATTAATGTAAAGGCAGTCGAATAGGACGAGTTTATCTTCATAGAGATGGCTTCAGGAGAAAAACAGATGGTTGGAGGAAAGGTTACAGGTTGTATCCTTAACCTGGGAGAGATTGTCACAAGGGCCAACCTGTACATCACGATCTTAAGATATTATGATGTCGTAATTGGTATGGACTAGCTGGAATCACATGAGGCGATACTCAACTGTAAGATGAAACAGTTGAGCTTGGTCGATGATTAAGGATAGAGACATGTGATTGTAGGACAGAACCAGGGAGTTTCCCTGAGGTTCATCTCTTCCTTACAGCTACAGAAGAGCATGTGCAAGGGGTGCAAGCTTTATGCGATCCTTGCGTTAAATGAGAAGGGATTAACGGAAGGTTTAGAACACCTTCCAATGGTGACAGAGTTTGCGGACATATTTCTAGAGGAGTTACCTGGGATGTCATCAGATAGGGAATTGGAGTTCACTATAGACCTAAAACTAGGAACTGAACCGATAGTGAGAACGCCTTATCGGATGTTGACCTCGAAATTAAAAGAGTTAAGAATGCAACTAAAATAATTGTTGGACCTAGGACTGATACGTCCAAGTGTGTCACCGTGGGGTGCACCTGTTATTTTCATTCAAAATAAGGATGGGTTGTGGAGGCTCTGCATTGACTACCGTCAATTGAGCAAGGCCGGGATCAAGAATCAATATCCGTTGCCAAGGATTGATGATCTGTTTGATCAAATGAAGGGTGTGACGGTGTTCTCAAAGATCGATTTGCGATCAGGGTATCACTAGTTACGGATTAAGAAATATGAAGACGAGGTTTGGACATTACAAGTTTACTGTTTTACCATTTGGAATGAAAAATGCCCCAGGGGTATTTATGAGTTTGATGAACAGGGTGTTCTGCGAGTACTTGGACAAGTTCATCCAAGTATTCATTGATAATATTTTGATTTACTCATGGATGATGG
The DNA here is from genome assembly GCA_000966675.3 of Picea glauca. Lineage (NCBI taxonomy): Eukaryota > Viridiplantae > Streptophyta > Pinopsida > Pinales > Pinaceae > Picea > Picea glauca. The sequence continues at coordinate 131,597 of JZKD02S1645427.1, forward strand.
AGGAGCATGATGAGCACTTGCGCTTGGTACTACAGTGTCTTCAAGAGCACAAATTGTATGGGAAGTTATCCAAATGCTCATTTTATCAATCGAAGATCCACTACTTAGGGCACATCATCTCCGGTGAAGGTATCATTGTGGATCCAGCGAAGGTCGAGGCCATTATGGAATGGCCTGCACCGATGAAAGTCCCGAAAGTGCGTATCTTCATTCATTTAGTAGGATACTATCGACAGTTTGTCAAGGGGTTTTCGAAGATAGAAAATCTGATCATAGAATTGCAGAAGAAAAACAAGAAGTTTGTTTGGAACGAGAAATGCGCAGAAGCATTTCGGAGGCTCAAGGAGTTGTTGACAAAAAAACCGATACTAAAGGTCCCTGACATGGACACGGACTTCTTGGTAATCACTAGTGCATCCAAGGAAGGCTTAGGCGGAGTCTTGATGCAAGACGGACAAGTGATCGCTTACATCTCGAGGAAACTGAAAAAGCATGAGGAGAACTATGCGACGCATGATTTGGAGTTATTAGCCATTGTATATGCCTTGAAGGTTTGGAGACACTACCTTGTCGGACAAAAATTTGAACTAAAGACTGACCATTGTGGACTACAACACATATTTACGCAAAGCAACCTGAATGCGCAACAACGATGTTGGTCGGAATTGCTTAGCAAGTACGACTTTGAGATTACATACATAAAAGGAACAGTGAATTGAGTGGCACATGCATTGAGTCAGAAACCACGTATCTTTTCGATGCTACCTCTTTAGACAAATCTGCATGAAAAGATTCTAACTTTACAACCTAATGATGACTGGTACAAAGAGGTCGAGGGTTTTATCGGACAAAACACAATGATGGTACCACGATTTGAAGGATTTTCGTTTGATAGCGATGGATTATTGAGGTTTAAAAATTAGATCTACGTACTGTCGAATGACGAGTTGAGGATGATGATCCTGAGTGAGGCTCATAGAGTAGTTTACATGGCTCACTCGGGAGTCATGAAGATGAGGGTAGACCTTAAACCCTTATTCTTCTGGAAGGGAATGAAGGCCAACATAGTCAACTATGTGGCCAGATGTCTAGAATGTCAACTGGTAAAGGCTGAACATAGACACCCAACATGATTACTACAACCACATGCTATTTCGGAATCAAAATGGGAGGTTATTTCGATGGATTTTATTGTTGGATTGCCACTAATGGCAAGGAGACATGACTCGATTTTCGTAGTAGTAGACACTCTGACGAAGAGTGCTCACTTTATTCATGTGCGTACGACGTATCAGGCACCTGTCATAGCTAGAGTTTCCATCAGTGAGATTGTGAGGCTGCATGGCGTGCCTAAGAGGATCATATCTGATTGAGGATTGATGTTTACTAGACGATTTTGGACGATTTTCCAAGAGGCCTTGGGAACCCAACTTAACTTTAGTACTATGTATCACCCAGAGACTGACGGGTAGACCGAACGAACGAACCAAATCTTGGAGGACATGTTGCGCATGTACGTGATGGACCAACAAAAGTGTTGGGAAGAATTCTTGTCACTAGTGGAGTTCGCTTACAACAACAGTTACCAGAGCACCATTAAGATGGCGCCTTTCGAGTTTCTTTATGGGCGATCGTGTCGGATGCCTTTGAGTTGGGATCGGCTTGAGGATAGGGTCCTGGTGGGACCAGAAGCGATCCAAGAAATGGAAGAGCAAATGCAAACAATAAGACAAAGGATTAAAGAAGCACAGGATTGACAGAAGAGTTATGCTGATGCGCACCGTGTCGAATGTAGTTATGAGGTCGACGATCGAGTCTTCTTGTGGGTTAAACCGCATAAAATTTCGATCAAGTTTGGGAAGGGAGCTAAAATCTCTCCTAGGTTCATGGGACCTTTCAAGATTTTGAAGAGAAAGGGGCCCATGGCCTATCTACTAGCCTTGCCTGATTATTTGAGGCGCATGCACGATGTTTTTCATGTATATGTTTTGAGACGTTATATTAGTGATCCTACACATGTTATTAACATGAGTTCCTTGCAGGTGACGGACAAGGGGGCGCTCACAGCTGAGCCAATCCGCATTTTTGATCATCGTGTTCGACAACTATGGTGTCGAACGATAGAGTAGGTCAAGGTCCAGTGGGACAATTATAGTCTACACTCGGCGACCTGGGAGGATGCATATGATATGCGCCAACAGTTTCCATTTTTGTTTGATAGATAGACATATGATATTGTGATACACTTTATTTCAGAATTTATACTGTGAAACTTCGGGACAAAGTTTAGACCAAGAGGGGGTGTATGTAACATCCCGCTCTAGCGCACTGAGCGAACTTATTCTTTGAGGACACTTGCTCGCAAGTGATCTGGATTAATATGCTATTAAAACTTTTGATTTTTATTATGAGGTGTTATGGGTTGATGACATGTTGTTTTACTACATTGACATAGACAGGTGCTATTGACTCGGTTTACTGAGTGTGCAGGATTTTGGACCTCAAGGATGCATAGGCATCAATGGAACCCCTTGGACTCTGGATCGAGTCAGGGAGTGTACCATTGGGATTTGATCGTTTTACTATGATATTAGTGCATCTGATAAGATGATATGATATGGATATGTTCTAACATGATTTGGTGTTGCTGCAGGCTGACGATATCTTGTCGACTAGACTCACATGTGGAGTAAAGGGGTCACGCATAACTACTAGAGATGTTTAGGGAGAGGTGTGGACAACAGCCCCACCACAGCCTACTAGCACTCCCGCCATGGCTTGAACTGTAGGTTAACGTTTACCTAGTTCAAGAGAACCCACGATGTCGTGAGGGAAGACTGCGACAGTCGCTCACGATGATTCTAAGGGGTGCGCAATAAGGCGGGGGCCTTATTCCTTAGAGGCCCTTAGTCTCCCACAAGTTCACCTGGCGGATTATTGACTCAGGGGTTATTGATGTCTACCAAGTCAGTCAAGAGGTGAGTGGCACCCTTAGAGCATGTAGTGCATCCTAAAGGGCACGTCACGCAAGGGAAACAGATTAAGGCGAGTGGCACCCTTGGAGCACCTAGTGCGTCCTGAAGGGCACATCACATTGTTGATGATAGAGGAATGAGCCTAGATGGCCTTAGGACGAATGACGTGTTAAGAAATTTTTAAAACAAATTCCCTAATTAAATGTCGCCCTCTAAAAAAATTTAAGGTTTAAGTCTAAACTGTGCTAGTGGTAAAATTTTATCTCTCTATAAAAAAAAATAACAATAATAATAATAAAAATAAAAACCACATAAATAATAATTATGACCTTCGTTAAATCTTGTAACACGAAGGGAATAAGAAATTTAATTTATTCATTAAAAAGAAAATCTGTTGGAATAAAATTTAAAAGAAAAAGGGGAATTAATGGTTTTATTATTTTGATAATTTTAAAATACAAATTAAATGAGAAAAGGGAAAAAGGGTGAATTTCCACACCTTCCTTTTTGAGTTCTAATTAAAAATGTGAAAGAGGGAAAATCTAAAAAATTAGGAAACTAGGAAAAGAGGTAAACATAAAAAGGGAAAAAGGGGAACATAAGGGAAAAAGCAGAAAGTCAAACTTAGAAAAGGTTTCTACCATTTAAGAGCTTTCTAATTTAAAATGAACTAGCAATTTAATAATAGAGAAATCCATTAAAACCTGTAAGAGAATTTGGGGACACCTAGGAGTGATTCTAGGAGTAACTCTAGGTGGGTGATTCTAGGCGTAACTCTAGGTGGGTGAGGGAAATAAAGATAATTAATTAATTAAAGAAATTAAATTATGGAGGAATGTAGGGGATGGGGGACACTTGTACGGAGAGGAATGTTTAGGAATTTAGTTTTAAAACTTTAATGAAATGAGAGTTTAGAAAAGAAAGGAAGTTCGAAACTCTATATAATGAAGGAAAGAGAAGGATGGAGGATCTTCTTCTGTTTGCGTAACATTACGCTGCAGAAATATCTACTTAACTGACTTAACTTGTGGTAGTTGGGATACCCAACTCGGTGAGGAGTGGTAGCTCGGCCCTGCAAGGCGAGATGGGAGCTATTCGAAATCTCTGGATAGTGAGTGTGTGGCCCCTTTGCGGCTCGGGGGTCTAAGGGGGAAGAAGAGTACCCCTAGCATTGGCTGGGAGGTACCGGTGAAATATCGACGGTCGGCGAGCAAGAGTTGCACGGAGCACGCGGGACATCATTCGGAGCAGGTGATCAGACAACGATACACTCTCTTCATTTTTGTATGGTAGAATGTATTAGGACTTATGCTTGGATCTCCTTTTTTAATGGAAAAGTAAAATAATATTTTTTTAAATTGGTGACTGGAACTTTCCTTAGCCTAGCTCTATGTTTGTTGACTCCCATGGCCTTCGTTTTCCCACATGTCTTGATCGCCTTCCTGTGTTGATTGTGACCTTTTTGGTTGTTTAGCCTTCATCTCTAGCTCACCAGTTCTCGCTTGAGCAGTCGGCCAGGATCCTGATCTATGGTCGTTGCCTTAGCATTAAAAGACCTATGGATCTTAATGCCCTGCTTTTTTGTGCAAGGATGATGAGTGAAGGACGAACCTATTAGCCGGCTACCCTTGATGTTTGTCCCTGGCTAATTATTGATTCCGCCATCTGGAAATGACCCCTGCGTGTGGATTATCTTGTGTCCTGGTTAGTTTTCTCTATGCCTCGACTGATAGAAACCCCGACAATCATTCCATGACCTTTCCCATCGGATCCTTGTGTTTTGTTACTGTTGTATGCGTTGTATTGGGGTTATAGCATTGGAAGCATGAATTGATTTCCGGTCTGCAAATTTTTGGGTATTCTGGCAATGAAAAAAAAAACGAATTGATTTCAGGTTTGCATTTTTATAATGGTATCCTGGAAATGGAAAACCATTCTTATTTGTTATTTCTGTTTGCATTGTATTGGTACGCTGACAATGGGAAGAACGTTTGATTTCCTATCTGCATTTTATATTGGTGTCTGGGAGATGAAAAACGTTTTTGTATTCCTGTCTGCATTGTATTGGTACTCTGTAAATGGGAAGAATGTTTGATTTCCTATTTGCATTTTATATTGGTGTTCGGGAGATGAAAAACATCTTTTTTTGTATTCTTGTCTGTGTGGCATTGGTATCCTAGAAATGGAAAACGAATTCATTTCCATGTCTGCATTTTGCTAGTGTTTTTCCCTTTTAAATGATGTTGGCAACATGGAGTTCCTTCTGGTGCGTTTTGGGCACATCATTTTGCATATTTTAATTACGGATAGCCATGAATGTCCTTCTGGTGTGTCCCTATAAATGTTTTTCCCTTTCAAAATGAGACTGTGATAGTTGATTAATTACCCATGATTTTACCATTCAAAACATTTCTAAGATCGTTGTTTAAATGCTCACGTTTTTCCGTTCAAAACATGTCTGAGACCATTGTTTAATGCTCACGATTTTACCATTCAAAACATGTCTAAGATCGTTGTTTAAATGCTCACGATTTGCCATTCAAAACCTGTATGAGACCCTTGTTTAATGCCCACGATTATTGCCTTTAAAATTTGACTTTGATTGCTATTTAAATACCCATGATTTTGCCTTTAGAATGTTGTCGGAGCTTGCTGTAATTACCCACGATTTTTCCTTTAGAATGTTGCCAGAGCTTGCTGTAATTACCCATGATTTTTGCCTTTAGAATGTTGATTGAGCTTGCTGGAATGACCACGAATTTACCAGAACCATTGCTACAGTTAATTGGCTTGTTAATTGCAATTTTAAATGCTATATTAATTGCCTTACTAAATGCCAGAACAATTGCTACAACACTATGAATGGTCAACAAATTCCTACTTATTGATTAAATGTCGCAGCGAGTTAAATGGTTAGCAGTTATGTAAATTGCCTTGTTTTTGCGCTATTAATCGTTATGTTAATTGTCATATAAATTTCCTTGCTATTGTTATATTAATTGTTATGTTAATTAACATGATAATCACCTTGTTAGTGCTATAATACTTGTTATGAAAATAGTCGTGCAAACTACCCTGTTATTGCTCAATTAATTGATTATGTTAATCATTATGTTAAATGCCTGGTTAACTGTTGTAATAAATTGTTATGTAACAGATATGTAATTACCTTGTTGATTTGCTACAACAATGTTATTAGCTGGTAGTTTCCTCCTCAATTATAATAACCAGCTAGTCTGCTTAGTTCAGTCATTATATCTAGACTAATGTTGAGGTTTAACTGTTCATAAGTGCTATAGGTATAATTCCACTTTAAGAATGTTAATGTTGTTATTCAAGTTTATGGTTAGTTGGATTTATAGATATCACCTAATTGGTAACCCAGACTCGCTAAATTTGAGTCGTAATTCATATTAAGTTTGGTGGGTAACTCGTTGACTAATGGAATTTAGACTAGTTAGTTGATCTGTAATTAACGCCAATTTAAGTCATAGATAACAAACTTTAGCCTTAATTAATGTTTGTTGTTTAATATTAATTAATGTTGTACGTGGTTTTGTAAATGTTCAATGTGATTGGTTTTGCTCACTGTAAGGGTTCTAGTTACTTGTGTAATTAATTTTGGGTTGTTAGAATGATTGTCCTTAGCTTAGTAGGCTTGGTCTACTTGTGTCGGGCGGGATGTAGACACCTCCTTGTTCCTCAAAACAGTCACCATCCCTGAGACCTTAAATGGTCAAAATCAATGGGAACCTGGGCTTGAGAGTAGCTTATGTGTCCTGGAGGTCCTAACCATTGCAGGGTAGGACGGGCGGGTAGTCATTCTTATTTTTCATCGGTTGAATGTCGTACAATGCTTCCAGGTGCTTGATGTGATTTTATGTTAGGCCGTTATGTTGTTGTTGCGTGAGTTGCATGCGTTGTGTCATCGTCGTGTTTCAATGTTGAGTATAATTTCATTATTACCTTCCTACACACACAAAAAATAAAAATAAAAAATTAAGGGTGCTTTTACCGGTTGTACATCGTAGGAGTCGTACCAGATGGGGATGTCACAAAAGGGGTACTACTTTATCATGTGCTTGTGTGAGAGAATATATCTTAGTTAAACTGGTCATCGTTTTGAAACTAGGATAAAGGAGCATTGTGTAGATATCACTCACAACTATGTCAAAAGGTTGGCACTCACAAGAACTTGGCTAAAACAATGCACCTTGTTTGTATGGAGGATGCAAAAATGATGGCTAGAATTGATCATTTCACCAAGCATCGTATAAGATAAGTTGTGGAAAT